>OY723389.1:18468319-18681647 GCA_963210295.1 Ophion ellenae
ACACTGCGCAAAACTTTACGCCACGAGATCCAAAAGAGCACTGAGTAGATGTCGAGACTGAGGGCGACCACGCGATAGAATTTTTCTTTGATGATTTAGGCGTGCAGGTTTGAACGCCTTAACCCCCGAGTTGACGCGGTCACGCGTTTACAGTGCACATTGTAAAAATTGTGCACCAGTGCACATTGCACGGTACACGCGGTGTACCGTGCAATGTCGGCTGTAACTTCCACTGAGCGCTTTGAAATTTTTTTCATGTATCACACTAATAAATTTAAATATCCGTATTAGTATTCAACAACCCGTTATCAGAATATGCTTTGCCCGAATTGTTAAAAAATGACAATTGACTCTGTAAAAATTAAATCTGTACGTATTGAATAATACCGAGCTACGATACAATTTTCAAGGTCTACACGGCAGTTTTTAATTTAAACTCACACCACATTTTTCAGAATTTTATGGTTCCAATCAGTGATTACCAGTCTAATCTCACTTTTTTTCTAAGGTACTCCGTATATTTTACGCATTGAGTACCGCGATATCTTATATTTAATTTGTAAATTCGACAGTTGACTTTATCGCGGTGATCAATATGATTTTTTTACAGTTTAAATCTGCATTTCCATCGGTTCGAATAGTAAAAAAGCACGTCTGATCCATTCTTTTTTTCCTAAAAGTGCTGTAACATGATTGGTTTACAGTGTGAAACTGCATTATGTCCATCTTTTCTCAGTAATTTGTAAAGACCAACTATTAATTTATTTTTACCAACTATTAATTTTATTAATTTAAGAATCATTTTTTTCCGTGTAAAAATGAAAAAAGAAAGTACATACTTTGTTTTTTAATAATTTAAAAACAAAGTACATACTTTGTTTTTTATTTCAATTATTTATTTAGTTTGAATTATATTTCAGTTAGGTTTTTTTTATTTTTTAACGGAAGGCAGCAATAAATTAAACATATATTTTTAAAAAACCGACACCTTTTCTCCTTATGTAGCACTTTATGGACGATTTTGTGAACTTTCGTTACAGGGGACTGTAATATCGTCCAGGGGACAGTTTGCGTTTAAAAAATGTATTTTTTATCGAAGTTAACTAATCTATACTTTTTTAAAACTTTATTGCAGCTTATGACGTATAATCTATGATAAATAAAATGAAAAACAAATGCTGATTTTTTTTTAATCCGTCGCACATAGCTTGACCTAATCTTCTTAAATGCTTACAGCACAACTGGAATTAAACTTATTGAACTCAACGTTTTACTTTAAAAACGTGTTCATTATTACACCTCTCATTCTACAAAAAACAAGGTCAGTCATGTCATAATCTTCGTGAAGGAACGTAAACTGCTTCAAATAAAAGAAACATTATCTTAAATTATTAAATATCACAATCAACATCTTGTTACTAATACTTTTGGTAGAAAATAATTCCATAATTGTCATTATAGCTTACAACGAAATCAGTCGTATCGTTGTTTTTTTAGAAACAATTGGGCCTACATAATTTATTTCTCATAGACAGATACAGGTAACTTACCGTAATAAAATTTTATTTTTTCCTTTTAGGGTGAGATCTGGAATTGGTAATTTTTGCCATATTTGGTCGAAAGCTGTAGGGTAATTCCGGGGGAGTTGGCCATAAGGGAAGGCCAATTCAAATATTTCATAGAACCGCGCACTAGATTTCACCTGTTACAGCTTAAGGCGGTCCTCTAGTTTCTCGGGTCGAAAAAATTGATTTTTTTTCTTTCATGAATCACATCTACAACATGTGTAGAAAATGTGTGCCAAAGGATTTTTCGATATTCGAAGTGGTTCACAAGTTATGGCCCTGGAACGGAGCAGGTATACGGAGCGCGCGCCGGGAGCGCGAACTTTCAAACGCGTTTTCTGAAACACCATTTTTCGAAACGGTGACCCCGATATTTCAGAAACTACTGCACCGATCTTGTTCATATTTATACAGCATCATATACAGCATTTATACAGGATTATCATGATTGCTTCGATAGTTTCTTTTTTACGAGCGAACAACTTAAGAAAAAATAGAATGTAATTTTCAAAAGTGTATAAAAAAGTCAATTTTTGTAATTTAGAATTCACTCTAGTTCAATCGCTAGTCTTAAATATGAAGATTAAAATGCCGTTTGGTTTTTTTTTTATTTCAGATAAGGAGAACAGCCGCAATCTTGGTCACCGTCAAGCACCTCTTTTACTTGATGTCTTCCTGTCGGCCACTATAACGTTTATTCTATTATATATTTTGACTTCAAAAAATTTGTTAAGCTTATTTAAATGTTAATAAAGATTATGCAAAAACAATGAAATTGATTATTTCAATGCTTTGCCCGTAAAAAAATATCGAAAAAGCCGTAAAAAAACAGCCGAGAAACTAGAGGACCGCGTTAATTCGCTTCGCGTCGTGCGCAGGTGTAAGTGTACGAGCAGAAGTTTGGCAAAAAAAATGTTAAGTACGTAAAATCCTTGTTAATTATTCTATCTATAGCAAATTTTTTTCTTAAGGTTTCATGTTTTACATTGTGGTGAGGTTATTTTGTAAAAGTAATGGTTACTTTTGTATTTCTTGAACAGTTCACGAACAGTGCTTTGTTATAACCTCAAGATTTTGGATTCATCGTTTCTATTTGTTCACATTTTAGATGTGGCCATCTCTCCCGGGAGATTAGGAAAGATGGTACGGTCGGTGTGTGATGGCCATAGTATTGGTTGTGACGTGTTTAAAAAAAATCATTTTTTTTTTACATTTATTTTAGATGTCTAATAAGTACAAGAGAAAATCAATTGCTCTACGAGGGAACTAGACTCAAGAATCATTAAAAGTAGCTATTAGTGCTGTAAAAAAATGATGAATTATCGGTTCGTGCGGCTGCTAGGACCTACGAAATACCTAGGAAGACCTTAGGAAGACGATATAAGGACAATGACAAAAAATGTTGCGGAGAAAATTATTATGAAACTCGTCTCATCGAACACTGGCTTCAGTGGGTAGTATGCCAACTTTGGGTACTCAAAAATTATACTGATTTCGATTATATGTGTTCTAGATGTGGCCAACAGAAAAAACATTAAGAATGGAAACATAAAACCAACGAGAAAACCGAGAGCATAATGCTGGGTAACCGGCCATCTCACCTCCACTCCTATGGCCATCACATCCGAATACTTCGGGAGAGATAGCCAATCGTGATTTTAACAAAATAGTAATTTCAACGTTGATCTGATAG
Organism: Ophion ellenae; assembly: GCA_963210295.1. Taxonomy (NCBI): domain Eukaryota; kingdom Metazoa; phylum Arthropoda; class Insecta; order Hymenoptera; family Ichneumonidae; genus Ophion; species Ophion ellenae. Next base: position 18,471,578 of record OY723389.1, read on the forward strand.
GAGTTTGTTTTAATTTCGTAAATTATCTTAAAGTTAAATGTTCAAAGTTTAATTACAAATGAAGGTAGGTTAAGAAACGTCTGTACTTTTATTTTGACGGATCCTTGAAAAAACTGTGGCTAACCACCCCGAACTTACCCTATAAGAAACATCAGTATCATCCACTCAGAACGTGTAACCCTTATTGTTACACATTTTTAGAAATATTACACTTAATTCGCCGTCCTCATTGTCGATATGATTTATTACACCGATATACCCACATTCCTTATTTTTTACTGGAAACTTTACTAACACGTAGTCTCCGATGTTATATTGGCTGATTGAAATTGAACTTGGCCCAGAAACATTCCAAAATTCGGCATTGGAAGGGAATATCATACGAACTGATCGTCCCTACAGTCTCTATTCTAGAGTCACAAATAGCATTATCCAGCGTGTTAAAATCACGCCTGGATTCATTTTCACATTCGGAGTCGGTTCAAATATCATCGACGTTAAGTTCTGCCTTTCTTTCGTACTCCACTGTTCCGAAATTGAAATTCGTCATCACAAAAGTCATCATTACCGAAAAGAAACAGCATACTGTCAGTCCCAGACGTCAGAAGATAACTCATATCTGAGTATGCTAAAAAAGAAAACAATCCCCTGGAGCATAAAACAGTCCCCTGTGTCATATAATGACAGGGGACTGTTATTTTTGCAAAAAAGTGCTTGAGTGCTAAATCATTTAAAATCTTTCTAGAATTAAGACTCACACGTGCTAACATATTAACGGAATAAATGATGTATCAAATGATTTTCATTTAATCACATGAAATAAAAGAAAAACTACTTACCAGAGGACTGTTCAATCAAGCGGCTCTGTCATGTCGTTCAGCCACAAACGCAGCCCTCACACGGCATAATTTGGCGTTAGGTAGCTTAGCTGGGTATTCGGACGAACTTTACACGTTTGCGGTTCGTTTATCGCAATGAGTGATGTCTACTAAACGAAATGGGAATTGGGCGCGATTTTGAAGTTAAATCAGTGGACTGTTTTGAAATTTTTAGGATACCATTCGAGTGCTATTTATACATATTGGAAAATTATTTAATGTTATGGTCGTACTTTATGAACGCATGTCCTGTATTCTAGTTAAACCTATGAATGTTAGAATTAGGCAATGTTAATACTAAAAGTAAATATTAGCCGTGAACCTTGTCATTCTAGAAACGGGACACGACAGGGGACTGTGTTTTAGGATGTTTGAAAGCCATTTAACCCTTACAATACGGCGTTTAAATCTTCCAGTACGTCGAAAGGGTTTAACCGTTTCAATACAGCATAAACGATCCCATAACGACGCATAACATCCCATAACGCCCCAGCCTTAATTTCAAAAACTTTCCAGATTGGGACAGCATATGTCCCGTCAGGTGTGAAAGGGTTAAATGAATATTAAGATATTACGTCATTATGTGCGATATGGCGCACCAAGAATAGACAAGGAATTGTCGTTTTAGACAGATACAACTCAGGAATAATCATTTTCTATGCATCGAATTTGCCTGAGACATCAATTTTCCATTGAGTTGAGAAACATCCATATATTGGATTGCGAAAAACACGAATCTCTCAACAAGAACACGATTGTCTATCGGAGCGGAAAAAACCTCGGTATATTGAACGCTACCTTACGTGGCTTCCGAAAAGCGTTGTACCTCTTCTCGTCTGTCGTACGTGCCGTTGGCCAAAAGTGAGAAACAAAAAGGTGTCCTAAGCAAAGATGGAGAAGGAGAAGAGGCCAGCTAGTAACATCCTGTGTATATGTATGTATAACATAATGCTCACAATAGCCACGGTTATGTACTTGCACACACACACTCACACACACACACACACACACACACACACACACACTGTGTGTATATAAACATGGTAGAGGCTTTATGATTATATTTACTACCTCTGCAAAGCTTCCAATGTCCGATTCTTCTACAGCCGAGTCTGAAAGAAAAGCAATAGACGAAAAAGAAACGGAACCGAAGCGGGGGAGTGAGAAGGGAAGTCAGATAAAAAAAGAAAAAAAGAGAGGAGAACGAAGTGATGCGAACGTAGGTCCTGTAAGTAGTCGATAAACCGATTTTCGATAGACAAAGGAAATTCTCGTAGCCTCTCTCACCTGTATATACATCCCCTCTTTCGAGATACCACCCTTCCTTTTCTTTCCGTAGTACACAATAAAAATGGTAGTGAGCCTCTATCCCGCTTTCTTTTCTTCCCACTCTATAGTTCTATCACGCGAGGAAAAGAAAGGAGATGGAAATAAAATGAATCTGCTGCATAATGCAAGTCCCGACGTTCGATCTATCGTTGCGTGGGAGAAAGCCAGCGAGACAGATGGAGAAATACCGACGGAAAAAAGAATGGAAAGAATTGCCAAAGAGATATAGCTGTGGTGAGAGAAGAAGAGGAGATTGTAGCGAGAGGAAAATCGCGGTGGTCTTTTCGATTCTTCTCTTTATCTCTTTCCCTCCCTTCCTTCTTGCTCCCTCTCGCGACATACTCTACACCACTTCCGTTTACACTGGCCATTGATTCTCTCTAGGTCTATCGACGAGATACTGGTATAGCTGCGGTAAATGCCCCTTGGCGTTTTCTGTCTGCCTCTGGGAGATTACTGCCCGAACTTGTGGTGAAGAGGATATTCCCAAGGAACTCTTTACGCCGTACTGTCCCATACTATAACGAGAATTGTTCTGCGGACTCTTAGCGAGATACGTGAACACGACATAAAGGTACGTGCATATAGTTATACGTGTAAATGTATGGGATTGGACAGCGTCGGGGGACAAGTTTTGGCCGGGAGTCAGCAATTTTTAGGTTCCTAAAGATTTGTTTCCCCTTCTGCGAACGTGGACAGGTTCTGTCGACATACGCTTGAATTATTGTTGCCATTGAAAGGCTGAACAATTATTTTTGGTTCAGAAAATTTGCAAGTAAACTAGCAATAATAAGATAGCTTATTTTTTTTATTACACTGCTGTTGTTCTTTTTCGTAACTCGTTCTAATTAAACGCTGAACTGTGGAGAGTAAAACAATCTTTATATTAAGGAAGCCACTAAATCAAATTCAGAATTCAAATAAGGAAAATATAGAGCTTGAAAATAACAGGCAGTAGTGAATGCGGAATTGACCATCATATGCTTACGCCAATATATGAATGCGTGGTCATGTAGCCACGAACCGACTTGTGCGACGACTACCGGGCGAGAGGCAGTTTCACTGAGTTCTTAACGGTACTGCAACTAAAACTCAGTAACCTATGTTGTGATAGGCTTTCGACAGTTTCCCACGGATACAGTGGTGCATTAGGCAACAGTGGCCGTAGACATTCTGAGAATTCTCCTAAAAACGGAAAACAGTGCAGTAATAAGTGAGAGGTGAAAGATATGGGATCGTAAAAGGCCGCAACAAGGACTTCCGAGGGAACGTTGAGAATATACAGGGTGAGGCACATAAAGTACTACAGAGCAATAGCACTCAAACTATTGATCATATCCAAAAATGTTTCACACAAAAGTTTCAGTGTTCGAGATGGCCGTCATACTGGACCACCCTATTTTTTTATCAGTGGAGGCGCTGATGCTACGGCACGGCCAACTCCACTTTTTTAAATGGAATGGTACATTTTTTTTCTAAACCATATTGTGGAGGACTTCAAACCGTATAAAAAACATTAGGGGGTCAAAGTCGTCCAAGGTCATTCAAGGTCAGCTACTAAAATGAAATACAAATCTAAATATCTCGGATCACGACCAAATATTTGGTAGTGGTCCTCTATATTTAGATTTGTATAATCGATACCGACCTCGAATGACCTTGAACGACTTTGACTCCCAAATATTATTCATGCGGCATGAGGTGCTCCACAAGATGGTTGAAAAAAATGTACCATTCCATTTTAAAAAGTGGTGTTGACCTTCACGTAGCTTCAGCGTCTCCACCGATAAAAAATAGGGTGGTCCAGTATGACGGCCTTCTCGAACACTGAATCTTTTGTTTCAAACATTTTTGGATATGATCAATAGTTTGAGTGGTATTGCTCTGTAACACTTATGTGCCTCACCCTGTATAATACATATGGAGTTCGGAAATGTAACTTGCTCAATACTCTTTGGTTCCCTACTGTTATAATTTCAGTGAAAATATGCGGACACAAAGTAAGCATTTTGATATTCGGTGGCTGCATATGCAACCGCCCGCCGGCTATAGATGGCGTTAGGTAAACCATTTTCTCGAAGTGGTGATATGTTCATGGAGTTCTGCTGAAACGCCATAGGTGACATTTCTGTGATGCCTTAACATTTTCTATTTTAAGTGTGTTTGCAATCACAAGCTTCTTCTCAATAAGTCACATTTGAAGGAAGTTATGCTACATCATTTTCTGGCAAAAAGATCAGCCACGGAAATGCATCGTTTGCTAGAGGAAATATGTGCCGAACATGTTGCATCGACTACGACATACAAAGACTGGTTTCTCCCCTTCCAAAGTGGCGATTTTTCTATGGACAACAAGGTCGCGAAAAACCACCTAAAAGAGAGGTGTCGTGTATAACGAGCTGCTGAAACCGTTGGAAACCACCACAGTCGTTAAAGACTGCAACTGATGCGTTCGAAGTGAGCTTTGCACGAGAAGAAGTCGGAATGGGAGCATCGACATGAGAAGTTGATTTTGCAGCATGACAACCCCAGGCCGCATGTTGCTCAACCGGTTAAGTACTTAGAAGGAGTGAACTAGGAAATCCTACCCCATCCATCATATTCCCTAGACATCGCTCCCTCCGATTACCATTTGTTCCGACCGAAGCAGTCAACGTTTACTGCTCAGCAATTCACTACGTCCGAAGGAGGCAAAATATAGCTGGATGACTGGGTTGCCTCTAAAGAACCTGAATACTTATTGGCCAAGGTTGTCTGTTCCAATGGACAATACTTTCAATAAAGTACTTTGTCAATTTCCGACCACGCCACTATCATTTCGTTCGCTAATAAATAAGTAGCTGCAAGTTTATTTTTAACTTGTTGCCTTTCGAAATTCGTCCTTACTCATAGAGTTGACATTTTAGCTATGCAATATTCAAAAATTATTTCTTATTAGAGCAAATATGTTATTGACATTATTAAAGACGTCCAAAGCCTGGCGAGGCATAAAAAAAAAAGCTTTCTGATTCTCAGCCGAAGTCATTCTCGTCGTAGAGTAGTCCATACACATGGTATGCAAATAAAAAAAGCAGATAAGTGTTTTGTAAAGAGGTGTATGATAGTCGAGTACATTTCATGAGATCTGGAGGTTGTTTCCAAACGAGAATAACGTGAGCTGAATCGATGTAAAAATACGTTTCAGCTAAACTACCCTTCTCAAGACTCCTTTCATTGCATATATTTACTAATCCATTAAAATTGTAGCTATCTCGGGAAGGAACATCATGGCAAGAAAGAAACGAGTGAAATGACGTAACACCGAGTCCGAAATAAGTTGTGCATTCCCGAAATATGAAGACCTCATGTTCATTCTCATCTCCAAATATGAAGACCTCATGTAACATTTTTTTCCGTGTTTTTTCCCCTCGAAACTAGAACATCAATATTACGAAATATTACAATTTTACGAAGTTTCTTTCCTCAGCAGTCTCACAGAATAATCTTAGGGCCATGAGGAGCGAGGCCATACGATGAACATCCTAAGATTTATCTGCGTAAATGCAGCAGCCGAGAATGACTGTGACATGCAGATCAAGAGGCGGACGTTGTGGGATAGAAGAACGTGTAGAATAAGGAGAAGAATGAGCAAACGACCGACACTAAAGGAAGGAGTAAGCTAGAAAGGCAAACGTTGACGAAAGCACGCGGTAAAGCCTCTGAGAGTTGAACCGCATATCACACCGTAGGCGAAGAGTTGGATAGAGAGAAAAAGACATAGACGGGAAGGGTGAGCGGGATAGAGAGGTGCAACGAGCTTTACAGAGCATTTTCTCCAGGGCATTACCTCTTACTTCTCCCTACCCTTGCTTTATCCTCTCTTTCTCGACACGTTGCGGTTGTGCGCTCGCGGTACTTTGCTGGTTAACCGATTTGAATAATGCAATTCATCCCAGTAATGAGCGCACCGACATAAGACAGGGCTATATATCCGATGATGGCCAAGAGACTCCGTCCATACATCTGTGTCAGGGTGTCTGGATACGTACAGTTCGACTGCTTACGAACATAAGAGCGTACGCTTGATGTGTTTTCCATAGAGATGAATTCCGGAAGTGCCCTTTCACGAATATTCATCTATGACTTGAGGTTGTCAAAAACGAGGGAGTGAAAGTGTAGCTCCCCTTTAGATTCGCATGGTAAATCTCATCGTAAATCCCTTTCGTCTGCGAGCAGCGAGAATACGGTGTGAATGAGCCACGAGCTTCGGACCGTCTTTGGCAAAGTTCACAAGTTCCGTCAAGGAGACGAGCTAACCGCCAAATACCACTTTACGGCGCTTAATGAGGGCCACTGTCATTGATTACTATATAACTTGATACATGACAATGCGATTTCTCAGTTTTATGTCCGAAATGCAGGGCGTGTGAATGTGGAGGTGTAAAGAATATATGACAATGCAAATTAGTTTTAGTAATTTTGCAGAAAAATGCAAAAGAGTAATTTTCACACATTACATTTTTCGTACGCGAGTAATTTAGTGGAAATATTTATTGTTGATCTTACTCTGTGGTCGGTTACGGATAAATGAAAACAGAGGCTCACAGAAGCCATTTTGCAATTAGTGCAAGTACTACACTTGACACATTGTTCTGTGTAAACTGTACATGGATACAAATATACCTATCTAGTATATAGTGACATGAGATCGATGAGTTTCGTAGTTCACTATCCGACATATCGAGATTATATCCAACGATAGCTTACGCCACAACGACGGGTCCTATTTTATGCGAACCCGTGTATCGGTGAAGACTCGAGAAGTATGCTCAACCAGCTTAAATTTCGCGGCGCGTCAGCCTCTTCAAATATATATTGCAGATTTGTAGTTAATGAAAAACGGATGTGTGATTTTAGCACATGTTTTAAATGTTAGTAAGCAATTAATTTGCGCTTGTTAAAGACCAGAATAATTCTCACATTAAAAGTGAAATTTAATATCAACTCGACTGCGTCTTGCCAACGTGATCTTATCGCACGACTAATTAACGATGTGTGCAGCATCGATCGCGACTGTCGACAAGCAGAGAAATGAAGTAATAAAGGAAGAGAGAGAGAGAGAGAGAGAGAGAGAGAGAGAGAGAGAGAGAGAGAGAGAGAGAGAGAGAGAGAGAGGCGAGATTGCCAACTAGGAGGGCGTTGCAATCAGCTTAATTAAATTTTAATTAATATAATGCTTCAGCATGAGACCGCACTCGCTTTTTACCCCAGAGTAAAACAGCCACATCACTTCTTATCTTTCCCCATCTAACCCGCTCGCACTCTGTCTCTTGAACGTAAGACATTAGGAAACATAACGAAATAAGTACACGCTAAAGTCACGCGACACTCACCCTCTTCCAGTTCTCGCATCGTTCTCTCCCCTTTGTTACTTGCTGAGCGTTGCATCGCGTGACATATTCAAGGGGAGACCTGTAACGATCCCCATCTCACTAATGGCATATACCAAACGCGACGAAATGAACATATATACAAATCGGTGTGTGTGTGTGTGTGTGTGTGTGTGTGTGTGTGTGTGTGTGTGTGTGTGTGTGTGCGTGTGTGTGTGTGCGTGCGTGCGTGCGTGCGTGCGTGCGTGCATGCGTGCGTGCGTGCATGCGTGCGTGTGTGTACGTGCGTGCGTGCGTGCGTGCGTGCGTGCGTGTGTGTGTGTGTGTGTGTGTGTGTGTGTGTGTGTGTGTGTGTGTGTGTGTGTGTATACACTCATATATATGTATATTTTTTTGAGTACGGGGTACACGTACCGGAAGACCAGGATGGTCGTTTCGTTCTTCGTCGTCGGTAACTTTGTCGTTTCCACCCGCTGTGCTCTTTGAGAACGTATAGGTCTTCCAAAAACGCTACCGTGGCGATTGGATGCATTATTAGTTTGCTCTACGCCTGTATGCAAAGTTTGGGATCGATCCCCAAACCCGTTAAAGACAGGAATCCTAATACTTGCAGCAGTTATGCATGCGTTTTTAATGGAAGTTGTTTTTCCCTCTGATATAATGAGCAACTGGACAATGAGAAAATTGTGCAGAAGGTTTTAGATGTTTCGTGTGGGTAATGCGTGGATGGAAGAAACGGTTTCATCACAAGATCATTATGGGGAGAGATACCTTAAAGCGAGGAAAAATTGCTGATTTTCAAGATCTTTGTAAAAGGAATGATTTTTTCATTAATTTTGAGACTTGGGGTATGTTTTATTAGTACGTTTTGTACTTACATGTTTTTTTAATTAATCTTCAAAAATGGTGGAGGTGGGGCACGGTCTTCTAAACGGGTTGCGGGGGATGTTGTCAGACAACGTGACACGTAGCGTCAGCGGGATGAATCTGTAAAAAAACCAATGAAGATTTTTCTTTCAATTACACTCATATGCGGATATGAGCCAAGCAAAAAGTGAGCAATGTTGAAAATCGATAAAATGGTACGCTTTGAAACAAAAAGATTGAATTTTCCGAAAAAGGCTAAATCTTCCAATGAAAAATACTTTTTTTTTAAAGTATTCAAAAACATTCGGGGTCATGTTTTAGGCAATAAGGTTAAAAAGATATTTAACAAATTTCATCAGATTTGGTCGATTAGTTTTTTAGCTATAAGTCACGCCAGTTTCGAAAATGCAGTTTAGAAGACCGTGCAATACCTCCGTCATTTTCAGAGATTAATTTTTTTTAAAGTACCATGTAACAGCCACAATTAGTAATAAAATATACCCCAAGTCTAAAAAATGATGAAAAAATCTTTCCTATTAACAAAAAAAAATGGTGAAAGTCAGCCAAATTTTTCCATGCCTAAATCTCCCCCTTAAATACAACGTACTGATATTCTGTGCAGTCTTTCGTTTAGCTCCCTCACAAATTTCAATGCATCTGTATGGCACAGTGTATCTGTATGACATAGACAGACCATTTTCAAGAGTTTAGCCCTATAAAAAATAAAAATTATCGAATACAGGCGAATCAATTTCAAAAGACGAGGAAAAACACATCTTTTTGGAAAGTTGATTCGATGTTACATCTACATGTATTTGAGAAATTCAAATTTCGATTACTTTTGCCTGAGATTGTATCTCCCATACTTCCTTAATACCTTTTCGCATAGGCCAGAAGAGTACCGCTTCGGTAGACTTCAGCCCTGCACCCTTATTGTGTTACGTTTCTCGTATATACTTTACACCTCGACATTCACAGTTATATATACAGTTAACACGTGTAACGCTACTTTGCATGCTAACAGCTAAACCAACCCTTCCTTCCTCCGCCTCGACGACTAGAGTTACTGACTTTTTGTCCATTAACATGATGAAATGTCGTGTGCAGTTAACCTCGAGCCACACGAACTGTAGCTATCTTCTCTACGCTATATATATAGACACACACGCACACACGTACACATAATCTATATAGGGTATCTGTGTACAATTAATGTGTATAGACATACAGGTATACGTATATGCAGGGACATGAGGAGATGATCGATTGAGAGTAGGTTTGAGTTTTATCCATCAATGCTTACCACATACAACTTGAGTGAAAAACGACGGATCCGTTTAATCTAAGAAATATCATAATGATTTTTCAGCGCAATTCTTTTGTCTCGTTCTTTTATTATAATAGTATAAAGAAATAAAAATGGATATACCATTTTTTTGTGGCGTTTTGGATGGTGTATTCATTTGAGTGCGCTAAAATGTATGGTACTTATACACTCCACGCATTGTCCATTAACCAGCATATAAGTACCATTTTATATATCCCTGAATTTCGGCAAACTTCAATTACATTTCGAACGATTCAAGACTCAACAGTGATACCCTTTTTCGATATCTAAAGGTATGGAAAATTTAATTTTAGGTATTTTTTTTCTTTCCCTCTTGCTTGATCTGGTGAACGATAGAGCGCGAAGGAATTGGAACAAGCCATTTGAATGTATCGCCACCTTCCTTATACAGAACTTGTTATATCTTTACAATATTTTGCTTAAGTTAAAAAAATCTGGATAATGCATTCAATACGTATCAACTAAAATTATATACCCGAACAACGAAGCGTGAACTATCGTAACATCGAACAAATTATTGAAACTATATAAATTCTCGTGCAGCAGTATGGCGGGATTTAGTTAGGCGCAAGTTCGCTGACGTGTAAATTAATCGGTGGATAAGCAGGTTTATAGGAAGCCACAACGTCTACCTTTTGCGAGCAAGCGAGCGAGGGAGAGGGTGATATTTAACTCCCGATAAATTATTCGCAACCTGGCACGAGGCTCTTTGGCTTTAACCAGCTGCTCATCCATGACCCTTTCCTTTAATCATTTTAAAGCTGCGGATAACCTCTGATAGTTCTGTCGGTAGCCTCGTTGCTACCCCATAGATCCATTATACCTATGTTTCAGATACTATCATTATGAGATGTGGTCAGATTTTTATCCATCAATTTCATCTCTTAAGTACCCTTCACGTATATCGCAAATATAGTGAGAACTCACGCACGAGTATCTTCGCGTGAGCGTTCACGTTCGTTCGCGTCGTATACATCACGCAACAGAGACAATCAATTTTATTTTACGACCGTCTGCCGGGTGTGCTTCCAAAAAGAGAAGAAAATTAACGCGCAAGGGAAAGTAAACGCTATAAACCTTTCAAGGTTGGACTGAAATATTGTACTGAAATTAAAAAAAAAACGGTCTATTCAATGTTCCAGAAGCCAATTTTGAAAGTGGAATATTCGTATTTTATTTCAAAACAATCGAGTGTTAAAAAAGAATTCTTCATTCAGTAATCAATTGTGTTACACAGGGTGTCCCAGGTCAACCGCCCGATTTCTGAGTTCTGAATACATGCCATCATTCTGGACACAAAAGTCCTCTACCATTTTGGCGTCTGACGAACCGTTACCAAAATACAGTGCAATCGTCTCGCGCTGACAACAAGCCCGCTAAAGCTTTTTTTCTATACTGCCAAACTTTAGTAAATTGAGTTTTTTTATACGGCCAAAATTTGTAAAAATTCAAACATACGATCCTGATGACCCACAGTAGGAGAAAAGCCCAAAAACCTGGCCAAAACCCCAAAAAATAAATTTTCGAAATAGAGTCAGTTGAGTAGTCATTCAGGTAGAGGACTAGTAACTGCATTCTATTGTGGAAGGGAAAGCCCTTTAAGTGTATACCTGCGCCGCAGCGTCAGTTGGCAGTGAGTGTTCGTGAAGAGTGTACGTGTCACGCGCTGAACAGACGAAAATAACGCTGACTTCAAAAACCCATAACTTTAAAGTGACGGGTTTAATTTCAATTCTGCAACATGGATACGACTTCTGGAGGTATGTAGAACATGTTTTTACATCGGTTGAATCGAAAGTTTATGTATAAATGATTGAAATGTAGTATAGCCTTCGGCATAAATAAAATTGAATAATTTTGAAAACTTATATTTTCAACGGTCCGAAAGGTTATATATTTTGTCACATTTTGCAAAGCTCCTAGTCTCGGCCTTTAGTTTAATGTATAAGCTTTCGAAATTTACAAGAGTTACCTGCGGAAAACGTGCGTCTTGTCCGTTATGATTTTTTTCGCATCGTGCGGTAGCCGAGCGTGCACGCGGCACTATTGAGCAGCCGCTGCGCCTCTACCTGAGAATGGATGAAGTAGCATCATAACGGACAAGACGGCTGTTATACGCTTGAAATAAATTATTTTAATATATATGTATGTGTATATATATATATATATAAATTTTCTGTGATTTAATTATGATATATACGTATGCATATATATATATACATATTAAAATCAACCACATAAAAATTTCTTAAATATGAATGAAATGTTATAACATTCGAATAAAATATTTGAATATATATATTATATAGTAAGCAAAGCTTTCTTTTAACCAAATCCATGTCAATATTTTCTGTCTAATTTTCTTAAAATTATTTCAATTATTGCGGTTATTTATTTGGTAAAATAATGTACATTGTTCAAGTTTTTGTATTAATTGAAAATTTTATCTTTTCCTTTAACACCAATTTTCTACAATTTTATGTCTTTATTACAGGATCCGGTTACAAAGAATTGGTGCTGACAAGGAAAGAAGTATTTCTGATAATCAGCGAGCATTTATCCGATAAATTCGCTTCCTTGATCGAATTTATGGTAGAAAAAATTTCCAAGGACACCGGACGTACAGTTGTAGTGCCTGAGGACTCGAAACAGACTTTTTCGATACTCTTCAATCAAATGAGAACGAGGTGGCAACAAGCTCACAGAAAATCCTGTGTATTTTTCAAGAATAACGGTGAATGGCTTAGCAAGCAGGTATGTTTTGCCGCACCTACAGACACTGTAGTAACAAGCCCGGGTAATACGGGCGGCCGCCCGTCCCTTGAGTTTACAATGTCCAGTGAAAGATCTAAACGAAGGAAGACCCAAGATATTCGTACATCGTTCAACTCGGTCGAGTTAGCATACGCTACTCAGATGAGCCTTCGCTCTTCAGGACAATCCGACGCCGCAAAAGTTATTAAGGACGTAACAATGACGAGTCCTTTAAGAGCTTCCAAGTATCGTAAAGCTTACTCAGCAACGGATGAAATTACTTTATCCGAAGAGGCTGCACCTTCCGCTATGATTGAATATAAATTCTCCAAGAGTACTTACCAGGGAATGAAAAGATTAGGGAAGGAAAATAACTGTAAGCTATATCCGTCTTACGAAAAAGTGATGAAAGCAAAAAAGCGTTGTTATCCACCACGTGATGCAATCAGGATTACAGAGAGTAGTGCAGAAGTCCAACTACAGGCACTATTAGATCATACAATTGAACGTATTTTACTCGTCCAAAATGTACTCATTCAAAGATTGACTCCAGATAATGTTCGTAAAATGGACTTGATTTGCAAGTGGGGTTGCGATGGAAGTGCTGGGCAAAGTGAATATAAGCAGACGTTCAGTGATGACAGCAAATCTGATGCGCATGTATTCTTTACTTCAGTCGTGCCATTACAACTCGTGTGTTATGATCAACAATCGAAGGAAGAAATAGTTGTTTGGAAGAACCCCAGACCCTCGTCTCCACGATTTTGTAGACCGCTTAGACTACTGTTTCTACGCGAAGACACAGAGTCAACACTTAATGAAGTCCAAATTGTTGAAGAACAAATAAAGTCACTTCGTCCATTCGAAAGTGTAATAGATGGAAAAGAAATCTCCGTAATGTACAAGTTGTTGTTCACCATGATAGATGGTAAAGTTTGCAACGCTGTATCATTGACGAAATCTGCTCAACGGTGCTATTTGTGTGGAGCAACCAGCAAAGATTTTAATGCCATCGACACTGTATTGCAAAGGGAAATCAATGAAACAAATTTGAAGTTCGGATTGTCGACGCTGCATGCGTGGATACGGTGCTTCGAGTATTGCTTACACGTGTCTTACAAACTCGGCATTAAAAAATGGCAAGCTCGAAGTGCCGAAGACAAAAAAATTACCCAGGAACGCAAGAGGGCCATTCAAGAAGGATTCAAGAAGCAATTGGGTCTAAATATCGATCGCCCAAAGCCTGGATACGGCAGCAGCAATGATGGCAACACAGCTCGGCGATTCTTTGAAAATTCGACGGTTTCCGCTGCGATAACGGGGGTCAACGAAGAAGTTATTAAACGCTTGTACGTAATCCTACAAGTTATATCGTGTGGCCACGAGATAAACTGTGAAAGATTTGAACAGTATGCTATTGAAACGGCAAGAAAGACCGTTGCATTATACCCTTGGTACTCCATGCCTACTTCGGTGCACAAACTATTAATTCATGGTCCAGTGATAATAACTCATGCTCTATTACCAATCGGCCAATTATCCGAAGATGCTCAGGAAGCTCGAAACAAAGACATCAAACGATATCGAGAAGATTTTGCGCGAAAAAGTTCCAGGGTTAAAACTATGGAAGATGTTTTTCATCGGCTCTTAGTTACTTCTGATCCGTACATTTCAAGTGTCAGAAGACTACCACAGAGGAAGCTGAAGAGTTTGTCGCCGGAAGCTGTAGCGATGTTGATCGCTCCTAAAGTGACTGCTGCAGCAGACGAATTTTGCGCCGAGATTGAAGCCGTGCCGGGAGTTGTAATAGATACAAACTCGGATAATGATTCTGACTCCGACTCCGACTCCGATTACGATTTTGATTAAGAATAAAATTTTCTATTTTTGAAACGTTCGATATGTATTTTGGAAATAAAAATAATAATTGCGTAGAATACACTGTTCACGTTTATTTTATTATGATGATTTTTTTAAATATATTAATTTATCTATTTAGCAGGATACTCGGCCATTTTGTTTATAACAATTTGCTGTAAGCTCTTTGTTGCAAGTTATAAACAATAGATATCGGATTGGTAATCAGCGACCTTGAAAACCCGTATATACCAATTTTTGTCAACATCTGGTAACTTTTTAACGTTCATGTCGGCCATATTGGATCGGCCATTTTTTTTACGATAATTTGGCTTGCGGATTCGTAATCAACGACCTTGAAAACCCGTAAATACCAATTTTTGTCGACATCTGGCAACTTTTTAACATTCATGTCAGCCATATTGGATCGGCCATTTTGTTTACGATAATTTGGCTTTCAGATTCGTAATCAGCGACCTTGAAAACCCCTGTAAGCCAATTTTCATTCCCGTCAAAGGTCATTTGAGGTTTTGGCCAGGTTTTTGGGCTTTTCTCCTACTGTGTGACCTTAGCAATATATGACCACGCACTGTAATTTGGTAACGGTTCGTCAAGCGGCAAAATGGCAAAGAAGTTTTTTTGTTCAGACTGATGGTATTGTTCAGAACTCAAAGATCAGGCGGTTGATCTGGGACAACCTGTTTATTATGGGAGACTGCCAGTCTAGAGCCCGGAAAAGGTAAATGTCGCCGATTCCTTTTGTATACCAGTTGATAGAATGAAAGTTCCGTTTCGTGGCCTTTATTCTACATGTCTTTAAATATCATTACAAATTGTTACACAATTTCTGTAACAAGATGGTGGCGCTAAAGCTGGATGGAGCGAGTCACGTTGTTCAATAGTGTCCTGCAGCCGGAAAGTGTTCTTTGATTTTTTCTCTAGATTCGAAATTCAAAGAAATTGAGCTCTACATACGGTTCGCTTTCGAAATAAATATCGATTTATTGTGAAAACGTGCATGTTTGAAAAAAAATTTTTTTGCAGTGAAACGAAACGGCGAAAACGATATTTTTCGGAAAAAGTTTTCAACATATCATAAATCCCCTACGTACTGGTAGGTAGCGGTATCTACGTACCTCTAAGCCGGTAGTTTCTCTCAACTAGAATGTATAAAAAAGTAAGCTAAGATTTGAAATCTTATAACAAACTCTTCAAGGATTTGAATACTCGATCGCAGACTAAAAAGATTAATTGCCCACCGATTACGATTGTAGAGTCGAAATAAAATACCGCTCGCGATTAAAACCTTCAAATGGGTGTTTTAATTCCTTCGCTGGTTTTATGCATTTCGACTATCATTTGAGGCTCTTCGGAAACATAGCTAGACACGTCGGTAGAACTCCCTGAGCAGTACATCTCCTGTCCATAGAAGCCCTTGGTTCGTTTTCCGATCCCTCTTTCACCCTTGTATACTGCACTATTTACACATATACATTGACTCCAACATATGATATATTCTTAGGGTATATGCATTTATATAAACAGATACCCACATCTGTCTGTGTATGCGTTAGAGGTAGACAAATGTCTGTGTGTAGCGTCTGCCTCGTGTTTTCCTTTTGCCCTCAAGCTTTTCTCCATAGCGCCACTTGCTGTTTGTGGGTTGTTAGGAAGGACGTAGCAAATAAGATAATCTTCGGCACATATAGTCGGGTTGTTCAGGCCGGATGCTCCCCTGACTCTACAAGCAGCTCCCAAGTGTTTTTTTTCTTCATATACGCATACCGGCCCTACCAGGCTGTTCCGGTGTTGCTTCTGGTTGTAGGGAAAAATGCTTATTCCGCACGCATAAGGTTGCTATGGGAAACGGTATAACATGGCAAAAATGAGAGAAGAAGAGAAAGAGAGGGAGACCGGGCACCGAAGAGAATACCTAGAAATGGCCAAAGGGAGAGACAAATGAAATGAGAAAAAGGGAAAAGTAACTCAGGAAGCGAGAAAAAACATATGTACGTATAGGTGTGAGAAAGAAAGCTGCCACGATCCGTCGGTATGGCATACACACAGTTTGAATGACGATGGAACTCAATCTCACTGCTGTTTCCCCTTTCGTTTTCGTCACGTCCTCATTCTCAAACTACCTTCATACTGGCTCTTCTGCGGCAACAAGAAGAACACACAGATATACATAGATGAAGAGGGGGTGGTGGAGTAGGGGAGGTGGAGCAGGGTGATAAAAGAGTAAGGGCACAGGGAATAGCGTTAACGCATGCAAGAGACCCCCTACGGGTAGTGTACGTGGCTTGAAAGCTTGAAATTTCGACCACTGGGGAACGGGCCACCGTCTATCTTCTAGATTTCTTCATTACGGTATTATATACGCCTCATATCGTGCCCGAGCTCGTGAACTTTTAGCTGAATCTCTCAGTACCCCCAGACATATATGCAACGATCCATGGATGATTGAGAATACTCCTAATTAAAGAGACATTACATTACATTGAACCCGCTGGTATTATGTACAAAACGTGTATAGGTATTCAACAAAATAATCATTGAAATAAAGAATAATATATAGCTATTTTTCAAATTATTATTATCTTCAATGTTCATTCGTATGCCCTTACGCACGTTTGCGTGTCTAGCCCATTCACTTTTACCCTACACTGGGTACTCTACTTTTTCCAGTTCCTCAGCGCCATGTAAAGGGGAAAGACCCCGTACAGATGGAACAGATCTAATATTCTGGATCCACAATTGAATTAGAAGATTGCTGGGCATATGAAAGTATCGATATTCGAGGCTGTAACATGTATCGATATTCCACGCATTTTTTCAACATCTATATCCTTAATGGGAGAAAGATTAGGTGGACTTGATTCTCCTGAGTATGGATGCATTCGATTCTTGACTTATTGGATGGAATCGGAACCTCGCATGCTATGTCATAGAATGCAATATCAAGGTGGCGAATAAATTTAAATGCACGGTCGCGTAAGCTTCACTCGCGAAAGAGGAAGCGGTTGTGTGACCAGACCGTTGTCAAATGGACCACAGGTAGGAGAATGGCTCAGTTGGGAAGATGAAGTCACACTCAATCAGCTCGTACCGCAGGTACTTTTGGTACGGTTGACTATAAACTTTTATTCCAGAAATCAAACAACTTGTTTCGCAACGGAAGTAATGCACATCGGACCACTACGAACTGCAATTCATTTGTTCGAATGATCGTGTTTTGAACAGTATATGCTTTAAACTGGTTCTCAATCTATTTATGTATCTGACGGGATCATGAGCAAAATACGTATTTACGTGTCTAAATATACGCATGAAGGTATGTCCATTCCGATTACGTCTATTTGATAATGTAGAAAATCGATCTACGTTCACCCGGAATGTGGAACCCCGAAACATACCCCCAGAACATATTTTGTTCAGTTTTCTACAGAAATGATAAGAATGTAAATTTTTTCAAAGCTCGTTGAAAGCAGAAGCGGTCATAAAAATGTAATGACTGTACGAGGTGTTTGTGGATTCTACGTCCGTCATGAATATAATGACCGAAGCGTGTGCAAAAGGATCGTAATATTGGCTTGAAACGTAGATATTTAATGAATAGTTGCGATGACGTTGAGAGAGTACACGTCAATGAGCATGACTGCTGAAGACGAACCAGAAAGCACACGGCTCAAACATTAGATGTGTGAAGATGAGCCGTTTGGATCAAAGTGTAGAGAATTGAACTGGGAAAAAAAGGAGAAGGCAGTAAACGGGATGTCACAGTGATGCCATTTGGAATCACGTCAATAGAAGTAAGATTGAGTTTAGCTTAGTATTCGGCGAATGCATTGATAGTGACATTAAGGCCGTCTTCTGGTCTAGAGGGTCAAAATTTGGGGGTTTTTTGAGATGCGATAAAAAAAAAACAAAACACATTTTTAGTATCTATTTTTTGACCACATATTTATTCATTCTTTAACATTATATAAAAAAATTTAAAAAAAAATCCATAATTCCGATGGTTACAGGCTGGTAAAGTGGGGGTGGAAAAAAACAGCCTCTCCTGGTTGACACGATTCCAACCCTCCTGGTCATCTGAAAAAAAATTAAAACAGATTCTTAATTAGTAAGGATGTCATTATAGCAAAATGGCGGCTGTTTAAGAAAGGCAATTTTTGGCTGTTTTTTCTCACGATTTTTTATTTTTTTAAAATAGTTATCAACAAAGTTTTGCGATACAACTGGTAGGGGCGATAGAGGGGTGTATAAAGAAGGTTCATAAAAAAATGTCAAGTAAATCGGTTCATTACAACTTGAGATATCATGTCAATTGTATCGAAAAAAGTATTTTCGAGAAAAAGGCGTTTAAAGATTCAAGTAAAGTTTCAGGCGAAGATGTCCATACCTCGATACTTTTGTATCGAGATACAAAAAAGATACTCGCTACATTTGTATCAAGTAGCGAAAAAAATTGCGCTACATTTGTATCGAGTAGGAAATTTTTTTTTCGCTCCTCGCTACATTAGTATCGAGTAGAGAAATTTTTTCGCTAATCGCTACATTTGTATCGAGTAGCGAAATTTTTTTCGCTTCTCGCTACATTTGTATAGAGTAACAATTTTTTTTTCGCCCCTCGCTACATTTGTATCGAGTAGCGAAGTTTTTTCGCTAATCGCTACATTTCTATCGAGTAGCAAAATTTTTTCGCTAATCGCTACATTTGTATCGAGTAGCGAATTTTTTTTCGCTGCTCGCTACATTTGTATCGAGTAGCAAAATTTTTTTTCGCTCCTCGCTACATTTGTATCGAGTAGCGAAATTTTTTCGCTAATCGCTACCAGGGTTGCGAAATTTGTAATGAAAATGTAATGCATTATGCATTACTCTTGTAATGGGTAATGAAAAGATATTTCATTACCCATTACATTACATTCAGTAATGTAAAAAAATTCCATTTCTCATTACATTGGATTTTGTAATGTAAAACATTTTCATTACCGATTACATTGGATTTTGTAATGTAAAAAATTTCCATTACCCATCACTTTACATTTTGTAATGTAAAAAATTCTATTACTCATTACATTACATTTTGTAATGTAATGAGTAATGGCATTTTTTCACATTACAAAATATAAAGTAATGGGTAATGGAATTTTTCCATTACTTTTTCGCGTTGAGAGAGAGAGAGAGAGAGCGAGAGAGAGAGGGGGGGGGGGAGGAAGAGAGGATGGATGGATGGATGGATGGGTGGTTGGGTGGTTGGATGGATGGATAGATACATAGATGAATGGATGGATCGATGGATAGATGAATAGATGGATGGATGGATCGATAGATGGATGGATGGATAGATAGATAGATGAATGGATGGATCGATGGATTGATGGATAGATGGATGGATGGATGGATAGATGATGTATGTATAGATAGATGGATGGATGGATCGATAGATGGATGCGGAATCATTTGTAGGTAACAAACACATCGATGAAAATGTTCATTTAATATAATCAAATATTGGTTTGGTAATAACCAAAAACCAGATACACGTTTTTCTGGGACATCCTTGATATTTCGAGGAAAATAAAAGTTGCACCTCATTCTCTGACGAAAGGAGTACAAATTAAATTTTCCTTTCAATATAAATCCTCTCCGAACAAAACGTGCAGCCGGAGTTTTACTGACCGGGCAACTAATTGATCACCTTAAATGCAAAATAGACAAATGAAGTTTGATCAATCTCTCAGCATTGTTCGGTCGAAAAAATCCATTCGCATATATAACTTCGACTTTATTCCATTATAATCTTTTGGAATTCGTTTGAACGTGATTATTTGATTAAGGGTCACTTCAGACACTAAAAAATACTATTTCCATTAATTTTTCATAGGTTTATATTATAGTTATAGATATAAAGGTTGCTGCACTTACGAAATAAATTTAAACAAATTTGTTATGTATTTATGTAACCTAAACAAACTTCAACCGCGTTTTTCTCAAAACGATGTTTTCCGACGGCTTGTTCATAAAATCTTCGAAACTACTGAACCGCTCCTTATGAAATTTTAACCACATATTCTTCACAACTCAAGCTATAGCGCATGTGAAGGATTTGTTAAATTTTGATATTTACTTTTTTTCCAAAACCGATGAGAAAAACCCGTTTTTTTCTTTTTTCGAGAAATGTCCGCAATTTTGTTATTTTTGCATATCTTACAAATCTTTTGATATGCGCTGTAGCCATTGACATACTGAATCTAAAACCGTTTGATTCTTTTGTTTCGGATTATCCATCTTCGAGAATTCATCAACAGCACAGACCTACTTTTTCTAGGAAATTTTTTTAATTACTATTTTCGTCGATAAGTAGTGACTTAAGTATATATATATTTTTAAAATGTATTTCGACAGTGTATTTACTAAGTGTAACAACTTCTATATCAATATCTGTAATATAAACCTATCAAAAAAATCATGAAGATAGCCTTTTTTTAAGCGTCTAAAGTGAGAAGAACCCTTAAATATATTTTGACCATAAGCGTAACGAAAAAAATGACCAATTAAAAAGCACCGCTAAGTTAGCTCCAAAATTTTAATTTTCTATCACAGCGAAAATTAATCGTAATGTAATTTAAAGTTTGACGGCACAAAAATCAAAGAAAGTATTAAATCATTTCTGGTTTTTCTTTTTCCTTTCATTTTTCTCGAGCATGCTGGTAAAAGTCGATTTTTTGTCTTCCTCTTTACGTTTATGTGCTACATTGTGGCAAAAGTCGGGAATTTAAGCTATCCGCAGATGACATTCTCCCTCTCTCGCTCTCTCAAACGAATTCCAAAAGATTATAATGGAAAAAAGTCGAAGTTATGTATGCAAATGAATTTTTTTGACCGAACATTGCTAAGAAATTGGTCAAGCTTCATTTTTCTAATTTTTATTTAAGGTGATCAATCAGTTGCCCGGTCAGTTAAACTCCGGCTGCACGTTTTGTTCGGAGAGGCTTTATATTCAAAGGAAAATTTGAGTTGTACTCCTTTCGTCGGAGAATGAGGTGAAACTCTTTTTTTCCTCGAAATATCAAGGGTGGCCAAGAAAAACGTGTATCTGGTTTTTGGTTATTTCCAAACCAATATTTGATTATATTAAATGAACATTTTCATCGATGTGTTTGTTACCTACAAATGATTCCGCATCCATCCATCCATCCATCCATCCATCCATCCATCCATCCATCCATCCATCCATCCATCCATCCATCCATCCATCCATCCATCCATCCATCCATCCATCCATCCATCCATCCGTCCGTCCATCCATCCATCCATCCGTCCGTCCGTCCGTCCGTCCGTCCGTCCGTCCGTCCATCCATCCATCCATCG
The DNA here is from genome assembly GCA_963210295.1 of Ophion ellenae. Classification (NCBI taxonomy): domain Eukaryota; kingdom Metazoa; phylum Arthropoda; class Insecta; order Hymenoptera; family Ichneumonidae; genus Ophion; species Ophion ellenae. The sequence continues at coordinate 18,493,360 of OY723389.1, forward strand.
ACATTTTCGATAAAATGGTGTCCTCATACGCTACCGCTAAGAAAACGCTTAGATGGCCGGTGCATGTTTTTTTCGGAATGCTGAATCAATCAGGAATAAATGCAATTATTTTGCATAATTTTATAACCGCAAATGCCAACATGACCAGGATCGAATTTCTTAAAAAATTAGTATTGGAATTAACGCGGCCTCATTTCGAAATACGGAAAATGACATCGAGCCTTCCGCGAATTTTACGGGCGTCAATATCGATAATCCTTGGGGACGATAATCCACAACCAGCGAATGATCGAATGGAAAAACGTAAAAGATGTTATTTCTGTCCTGTCGGAAAGGATAAGAAAACATTTATGTGCTGTATAGGATGTGGACGAGCGATTTGCGAAGATCATCGATCTTTTATTTGCGCGGAATGCAAGTAAAAAAGTTTATTGTATTCATTTTTTATATATTTTCAAATAAAATGTATGAAAACACAAAATTTTGAGAGAATTTTTTTTTAATGCTCCTTTCCTCGATGACCCTCCTATATCCCAGAGAAAAAATAAGCATTTTTCAGATGAAAAAATAAGGGTCCGATTTTGGCCCGCGAAATTTATTATATTTTTTTTTTAAATAAATCTTTTCAATGAAAAAACGCCGTTGGATTTTTTAATTTATCTTAAAAAACAAAGGAGATATGATTTTTTAAACAATACCCTGAAAAATGCTTGCATGCCTCCAGATTTTGCATGAAATTGTTATTAAAAATTAATTTTTTCTGGTCGGATAAATTATAATTATCGAGTAAAGGGTCTCAACAAGGTCCATGAATTTTTCCAGATTTTTTGCAGCACTTTAAGTATTGCAAAATTATCGGAAAGCACGAGTGACCCACCGGTATCCTTAACGGCGGTCGAAAATACCCTTATCTGATGAGGGTTAATGAATGGAGATGATTGGATATATTACATCTTCACAATTGCATTGCAACGCAATTTTGAATCTTAATCCACGAGCAGTATAAAAATTTGATTTCTTGCTTGCATGTAGCACATAGCACCAAGGAAGAAAGTGCGGTAAAAACAGAGAAAAACTTAAAAATGCAGTAACCATAATTATTTTCAATAATTACATTTTCGTCTCTCGAATTTCTCAATTTTACTGCTGATGCACTCGTAAAACTTGTCTCTTCTTCAACAACATGTTGATTGCCTTGAAATTTTCTTCTTGTCTGTCTGTCTGGACGCGAACTGTTTCCCTACTTACTTTTCTTATCCATTTCACACTGCAAAACACTTAGCACGCACAATATTTCGTTTTGGACCTCTACACAGAGCACGAATGTCTATTTTGCTTGGAGACTGAGGCCAAACTGACGCAGAATAAACATTCAAAATAAAATGACTGCCACAAAATACGTTAGAATGACCTTTAGGTGAATGTTCTAGAAGAGTATCTGGAGTGGGGGGTTCTCAGGTAGTCGAGAAACGTGAATACCAGGAAGGGTCGGAGCCTCAGGTAGTCGAGCAGACTGAACCGTCTATTATCCGATTCGTTCCGGCAGCGCCGGTTTAGTTTTCACCTCACCAACCACTGCTGTAACTCCATAAATATTTGGAATTTTGAAATTTCTTTTGGAGAGTATATTCTTGAAAGACTAAACATTGAAAATATGCATTAAAAAAATCGATTTTTTTCAAAATTCTAGACTATTCTAGACTAGGGATGGTCTTTTAGTTTTACCGCGTTTTAGGGATGGTCTTTTAGTTTTAGAGGACCGCGTTAAGTGATGAGCGTATGCATCTCCCTACATTAGAAAATGTTTTTTCAATTGTAAATTTTATAAAAATGGTGTAGACGATCGTTTTAAAATTTGGAGGGCCCATTCAGTATAGGACAAAAAATGTACCGTATAAAATTGAATCAAATTGTAACATTTTCTCAATTATCTCGAAACTCCTTAATACTTTTTTTAAGGGTCCACGGGCTCGGGAAATTTGTTTTCATTTTCATCAATGTATAAGTCGGTTAGGTTATTTATTCAGCTTCAATTTGGCTTTTTTTGTCTTTCTCCGTCTATTTTTTGCTGAGATATCCGACTTTAAATGAAAAAAGATCCTTTTGTCTTTGATCATCGATATCTCAGCAATCAATGATTGCACAGCGAATTAAAGGGCAGCTCTGAAAACTTAAATAAATTTTCTACAAGACGCTTTCGTTGATTTTTGAGAAAACAATTTTTTCATTCTTCACTTTAATTTTAAAAAAGTGCAATACAATGACTTTTTATGGTTTTTCAGTAAGTCTACCACTACTTTACAAATATTGATGGAAAGACTAATATTGCCAGGTTTTTTTTAACTTAATGTACCCGCAATAGCCCTGTAAATTTTTAAATTGATCCATCGAACCGTTTTTTCGGAACGATTGATCAAAGGTTTATAAAACAATTGAGAGAACCAGTGTATTGTTCTTAAACATCCTGTAATCATCATTAAAATGAGAAGACCAATTTTCGTCGACTTTTTTCACGACTTTACAATAGTTGATTGTAAAATTGAAGAAAAAAAAATCGAAAAATTTTAATTTTTTTTAAATTTGTTAAACATTGCAGGAAACGATACTGACTCATTTTTGACATGATTCGGCCTTTGTGTACCATAATTTTACTCACCTTTAATTGCAATAATTAAAAGTTGATACCCCCAAGCTGTATTCACTGGTCGACCTGAGAACTTGTATGCGATTAATTCTCGATATTTTCTGCGAAGGTTATTACGGTTACAAAACAACAGCTGATTTCAAAACTGACCTTTTTTGGAAGAAAAAAACCGATGAACAGTTTTTTTAAACTAATCCTTTTTGGTACATTTTTTATCATGCCTAGTTTTGAAAAAAAAAAACTATTTTTTGTAACTCTAATAACCTTCGCAGAAAATGTCGAGAATTAATCGCATCAATGTTCTCAGATCGACTAGTGAATACAGCTTGGGGGTATCAACTTTCAATTAATGCTATTAAAGATGAGTGAAATTATGGAGCGCAAACCCCGAATCGTGTAAAAAATGAGTCAGTATTGTTTCCTGAAATGTCTTACAAATTAACAAAAAAATAATCAAATATTTTTTTCTTTCAAATTTTCGATTTTTTATTTCTCAAATTTATCCAGCAACTAGTGAAAAGTTATGAAAAAGTCGAAGAAATTTGGTCTTGTCATTTTGATGATGATTACACGATGTTTAGGAACAATTCACATATTCTTTTAATTGTTTTGTAAAACTTTCATCATTCGGTCCGGAAAAACGGTTCGATGGATCAATTTGAAAATTTTCAGGGCTATTGGGGGTACATTAAGCTGAAATAAAACCTGGCAAATTCTTTTCATCAATATTTGGTCTTCACCTGGCAACATGGTCTTTTCATCAATATTTGTAACGTAGTGGTAGATTTACTGAAAAACCATAAAAAGTCATGTTTTTACCGTTTCAAATTAATGTTAAGGGTGAAAAAAAATTCTCAAAAATCAACGAAATTCCCTGTGCGATCATTGGTTGCTGAGATATCGATGGTCAAAAACAAAAGGATTTTTTTCATTCAAAGTCGGAAAATCAGCAAAAAAATGACGTAGAGAAACCAAAAAAACCAAATGAAGGCTGAATAAACAAACTAACTGGCCAATACATTGATTTAAGTGAAAAAAATTCATATCCCGTAGACCCTGAAAAAAAAAATAAAAAAAATTCTCCCGCTATTTCTTATGATTGCGTTATAACCGTAGGTCACAAAGATGTTTTGCAAAAAGATCTCGAACCTAGAAACATGAAGCTTCAAAATGCTTTTTTTATCATCTCAATACGACAATTTTTCATGTAGATGCAGGGCTTCAAAAAACACTAAAAAATTTGAAGAAATGCTCCGTTTCTTTAATTTTTGGAGTAGTGTATATGCTACCGGCAATCTGTATAATCCGGTATTCTATAGAGTGCCTAAAACGTTCAGGCAATGTAGAAAATATCATTTGTGCCATGCTATATCTAGGCATTCTATACAATACCACATGTGCAGCCGGCAAAGTGTTTAATAGATGCGGTTGGTGAGAGGGCGTACGGGTATAACCGAAGTAAACACAAACAAAATTTTACAATAGTTCAACATGTAAGACATGTTAAACTATTGGAGACTCCAACAGAACCCAAACAAAATGTCACAATAGTTTAACATGTAGAAACAAATAAATACTATTCCATTGACACGATTTATAGAATTAATGATTTTGAGCAAACAAAAGATGTTTTATTTGTCCATCATTTTATACTTTACCTGATCTCTTAATGACATTTTATGTAATTCCTAGGTATTGCATACATTCCCTAGGCACAATAAGTAATGGTTAACGCTAGATAAAGTATTTTATACATTGCCTTGACGAACCCGGTATTGTGTAGAATAACTAGGTATTCTATAGAAGGCCTGCGTTATACACATTGCCGGTAACGTATGCATTGTGACGTAGCGTCACAAGGAAGTTCGAGAAAAAGCCCGCGTGACCACGCTCGTGCTGAGTCTCCGCCACGCCCCTTTATTGAGAAAATTTCACTGTTAATTTTAAGGTATTTTTAAGAATTTCTTTATATAGGAGCTGCGACACAATCCCCCCCCCCCCCGTCCTTCCGCACCCCCTTATCACGATCGCGACGCGACCACGCGGACTGTCGACCAGTGATGCCAGGTTGCAATGGATGTAATTCTGTAGATGGCGCCTCGAAAATTCTTTAGATTTCTTAGCCAAGTTTAGGTATGCAAAGTGACGGTCAATTTCAATGCCGGTCAAATGACGTTACGAGTATGGGCAAAAACACCCTCCCGCCGTTCATCTCAGGGGCTCGTCGATCTGTCGATAACAAAAGTTAGTCGGTACCAAAAGAGCAAATCTAAACTTTTTCATAGGTGTTTTGAGTTTTTGGGAAAATGTAAGGAAAAATAATTGAAAGACGAGCCCGATAACATTGTATGCTTTTGCGAAAGTCCACAGCACCCGTAACATTTTTGGATTTGCCGTTTTGTTACCTATTGAGAGTTGCCATTAGAGCTTATTGCACACTTGCCACGCATTAAGACGGAATGACACCTCATCGCGGTCGGTATAGTAGAACAATTATAGATACCCAAAAATCTCTGAAACGGCTCTTCAGATCCCGTCGAAACTTTGCCAAACGACGTTAAATAGATAGACGAACCCCTCAAATTTTCTGAATTTGACGGTCAGACAGCTGTTCGTCTATCTATTTAACGACGTTTGGCAAATTTTCGACGGGATCTGAAGAGCCGTTTCAGAGATGTTTGGGTATCTATAATTGTTCTACTATACCGACCGCGATGAGGTGTCATTCCGTCTTAAGCTCTAATGGTACCAAACTCCATTTCCCTATTTACTGTAACACGCTTGCTATTTCGAGAAAAAAAAACGAAAATTCAAGTGTTGTCCCATCGGTGCTCTTTTCAGCAGTGCGTCACATCCCATTAAAGAAAAAGTTATTTTTGTGGGCGCCAATTCGAGGATGGTAAATTTCGTGCTTTCTGAGTCATGACCTGAAATAAAAAATGCATTATGTATTTTGTCAATTTCATATTTATTTTTCATTTCTGTGATCTGTGAGAATTCTCAATAAAAAAAATAATTATTTCTTATTAAAATGAGTGCCTTTAAAATATTTCTCATGGAACAAATTTTTTTCCTAAGGATAATGTTGCATTCAACCGATCCAATTATTCTCAAATTGCTGACAAATAAACCTCAAACCCATACCCGAAAGTCAACTTAATTGAACGTAAGTTAAACAAAACACTCTATTTTCATGAATATAATGGTTATGTTTTATATATTTTCATAATATTCAACGGAGTTTTTTTTAATTTACAAAGATCACAGATTAGTACTTTATGGTAATAAAGTAAGTAATGTCATTCATGAATGACAACATCCGGTCCACCAAAATCGAATGATTGTTTTTAATAGCTTAAATTTTTTCATAATATCCACCAAGTTTTTAAAAAAAGACTATGAGTACTGTGTAGTCGTAAAACAAATCATATCACAACCCGTACCTACGTTACATACTGTTAAGCAGCAAAATTAAATTTGCATTATGATAGTATCACGTTTTACTTATCAACTACTATTAATCTATTACATCGATTAATCGCAGTACACTAGATCAATCATACTCGAGTACATTGCCTTTTCTTGTAGCGAATGGTTTGCGTATTCGTATATATTGCCTTTTCTCGTAGCAAGTGGTGTGTGTTTCTCGAATAATGATATTCATATACTCTTATTCAAATCGACGACTTATTTTTTAACCGCTTCAGTACTGCACAATTCTTTCGCCCGGCTATACATCGAATCATTATGTCGCTCAATAATTCCTTGACTTATTGGAAAATTGAAACAATCGTTATCGTTAATCAACGATTTCGTGTGAAGCAAACCCTGCAAGGTCTGTGTATCCAAAAGATTCCTGGATTTTGTTTTGTTCAGATTCACCTGAGAAAATATTCGTTCTGCGTTTGCACTTGAGTGTGGCAATGAAATCAAATTTAAAACAAACTTTGAGAGTCGAAGAAATTTTGGGGTCCCATCACCACACTTTAGGTTTCGAACCATGACCCAAAACTTGCACGTGGAGCTGGCTTCAGTGTCCGTTGGTAGGTTTGTGTTACGGAGCTCTCTCCATTCGTTATCCAAATCGTTTAGCTCATTTTCTTTGACCAAATGCGGAAAGCTGCGCGCAAGAGCAGCGATCGACGTAGCAGGCGTCGTTCCGATTCTCGTGAAATTTTCGGAGTCTAAAATCGACATCATTTTGATGATTTTGACCTGAGGATCTCGGAAATTGAATCTTTTTCGTATTTGGTTACATCCTTCGATGTAGAATGCCAAACATCTTTGTCGCAAATGGAAGATTACATCGGGTTTCACATTATGTTTCTTTTGAAACAACCCTGCGGTCAACGTTGCGCCCAAGTATACGTCTTCGAGAGGAAGATAGAAGCTCGGGTTATTTACGTTCACGTCTTTGAGTTTCGTTTTCTTGACATAATCCGGTTTCATGAAGCATTCTAGCAACGATCGAAATACTGCCGCTACTCTCTCGTAAAGTACGTGCAATTTTGTATCTTCAGCCTGCATTTCAATGTTCAAATTATGAAAGAACGGCAATACGTACTCGAGGAACTGAAGGTACATTTTCGCGTACTGTTCTCGCAACGGGGCTGCGATCGTTTCGGCTGCAAGTATTTTTTCAGTTATTGCCGCTTTCTCGAAGTACTTATCGAGAGCGTCATATTGCTCAAGAAGTCTTTTCACCACAGGCAGAAGGGATAACCATCTCGTTTGACTGGGTTGCAGCATCTTGTGAGGTTTCAAATTCAACAACGTTTGGAACTCTTTGAACTCACTTAGTCTTTTATAGCTGTTGTTGAGATAATTGTAGACGTCTCTGCAAATATGTTCAATTATCCTTGGCAACGTTGCGCATGCGTAGCTTGCACATAAGGCGAATGAGTGGCAGATGCACTTCATCGAAAATAAATTTGGTACGTCTTCAGAAAGTAAAACGACGAGGGAGTGATTTACTGCGAACATGTTGCTCGCACCATCTGAAGCAAACCCTATAAGGTTTGTCTTGTACGGAATTTGATTTTCCGCGAAGAAATTGACAAGGCAGCTGTGGAGACTCCGAGCTTTAGCATCCGCGACGGGTATGAGGCTGAGAAATTGGTCCGTTACCGATTTGCCATCGAAATATCTGGCAATTATTACGAGATGCTTCACGGAGCTCATATCGGTGGATTCATCGACAATTATCGAAAATTTCTCCCGTCGGAGATGTTGCAACAAAATTTCAAAGCCACTCACGCCCGTGACGTTTTTGACGATTTGGGTGCATTTGGTCCGTCCGCAACTCAGGTTCTTAATAACCTCCGGGCCTGTACCAATCGTTTGTATTAAAAGAACCAAATGATCCATAATGTTGAACGCCAGGTTATGCTCAGCAATGAAGGCGGCCATTCGGATTTCCGCCTCCTTCACCTGTTGTGACAGCTGGTTTGTTTTTTTTAAACAATCTGAAATTGGTCTGTTCATAGCAACAGCTTTGGCTTGTGTCGTGTGTTTTTCGCTTCATTGATGCTTCGTCAGGTTTGACTTTCCTCCAACTGTGGTGTAATCGTCATTACATATTTTGCATCGGAACCAATTATTTCCTTTTGGACTTCGCTCTACCCAAAATTTGTATTCGTGGTCCAACCCCCAGTTGGCATTATATTTCTGTACATAGTGTTGGTTTTTTTTTCGTTTTTTGGCCAATCGTTTTTTTCCCTGTTCATTAGAGGATGAACAACTGCTGTTTTCCGAGTTCATGCTAACCTAAATAATAATAACATGGTGCATGTTGTACTGTTAAATTTATCAACAATATTGGAAAAAGCTTAATAAAAAGTGCATCGTATGTTTACTTCCTGTGTATCGTACCGTGTTCACTATACCAACGTTTTTCGTAGCTGTGCAGATATCGTATTTCGAACTTCTTTACAATGTTGCAACCTCGTAATCTATAGTATGCTGTTTTATGCTAAAAATGAAAATTCCGTATGAGAGACACTAATAATACTATAAAAAATACCAAGCATCAAGAAGTTATGTGAGCACAAATTAAAAACACAAAACCACATACCGATGGCAATCGACTCGAATAATACACGCTTTCGACAATACTACGGTAGTCAAAATTAACAATTGCAGGTTAGAAAGACGTTTCGTACGAATGTCGCGGGTGAGAGATGCTTGTATGTAGCATACGTGCCGTACAACAGATCGCGATAGCTGTTCCAGGATGTGACGGTTGCAGACAACTACTCCCTCACTCCCGCGATAGAACGCTCGCATCGCGAATCCCGCGGGAATATTCAAATCGAAATAGCCTTTAAAACCTTATACTAGAGAGGATAGTTAGGCTAAAAGAACCTGTGTGAACTTGGCAACTGACTTTACAGAAAGTAATTTTTTTTTTGCATTCGTTTGTACTCGGTTTGTACCCGTTTGTACCGCCTTTAATTTCGTTTGTACCTTAAGGGGGAAAAAAGTACGAGGGTATGGAAAAATGGACCGCAACCCATTTAGAGCAAAACAATTTTAATAAACGCGAATGGAAAGAGAATCGTTTGTAGCCGTTTATACCGTCAACATTTTTTTTTTGAATTTTTTTTTTCAAAATTTTTTTTGAAAAAAAAAATTTCGTACTGACGAGTATATCGCTTGTACCACGGAGAAAACGTTTGTACCCGTCTGTAGTATCGAGCAATCGTTTGTACCCATTCGTACTGACGAGTATATCGTTTATACCAAGGAGAAAACGTTTGTACTCGTCTGAACTATCGAGCAATCGTTTGTACCCATCTGTAATATCAAGCAATCGTTTGTACCCCGTCGTACTGACGAGTATATCGTTTGTACCACCGAGAAAACGTTTGTACCCGTCTGTACTATCGAGCAATCGTTTGTACCCGTTGGTATCGACGAGTATATCGTTTGTACCAATGAGAAAACGTTTGTACTCGTCTGAACTATCGAGCAATCGTTTGTACCCGTCCGTATCGACGAGTATTTCGTTTGTACCACCGAGAAAACGTTTGTACCGGTCTGTACTATCGAGCAATCGTTTGTACCCATTCGTACTGACGAGTATATCGTTTGTACCACCGAGAAATCGTTTGTACCCGTCTGTACTATCGAGGAATCGTTTGTACCCGTTCGTACTGACGAGTATATCGTTCGTACTACCGAGAAAACGTTTGTACCCGTTCGTACTGACCAGTAAATCGTTTGTACCACCGAGAAAACGTTTGTACCCGTTGGTATCAACGAGTATATAGTTTGTACCACCGAGAAAACGTTTGAACCCGTCTATACTATCGAGCAATCGTTTTTACCCGTCGGTAATGTCAAGTAGTCGTTTGTACTCCCTCGTACTGACGAGTATATCGTTTGTACCGCCGATAAATCGTTTCTACCCGTCTGTGCTATCGAGCAATCGTTTGTACCCGTTCGTACTGACGAGTGTATCGTTTGTACCACGGTGAAAACGTTTGTACCCGTCTGTACTGTCGAGCAATCGTTTGTATCTGTTCGTATCGACAAGTTTATCGTTTGTACCATCGAGAAATCGTTTGTACCCGTCTGCACCATCGAGCAATCGTTTGTATCTGTTCGTATCGACAAGTTTATCGTTTGTACCATCGAGAAATCGTTTGTACCCGTCTGCACCATCGAGCAATCGTTTGTACCGATACGTCGTTCGTATCGACGAGTATATCGTTTGGACCACCGAGAAATCGTTTGTACCCGTCTGTACCATCGAGTAATCGGTTGTACCCATTCGTATCGACGAGTATATCGTTTGTACCAACGAGAAAACGTTTGTACCCGTCTGTACTATCGAGCAATCGTTTGTACCCATTCGTACTGACGAGTATATCGTTTGTACCAACGAGAAAACGTTTGTACCCGTCTGTAGTATCGAGCAATCGTTTGTACCCATTCGTACTGACGAGTATATCGTTTGTACCACCGAGAAAACGTTTGTACCCGTATGTACTATCGAGCAATCGTTTGTACCCATTCGTACTGACGAGTATATCGTTTGTTCCAAGAAGAAAACGTTTATACCCGTCTGTAGTATCGAGCAATCGTTTGTACCCGTCTCTAATATCAAGCTATCGTTTGTACCCCCTCGTACTGACGAGTATATCGTTTGTACCACCGAGAAAACGTTTGTCCCCGTCCGTACTATCGAGCAATCGTTTGTACCCATTCGTACTGACGAGTATATCGTTTGTACTACCGAGAAATCGTTTGTACCCGTCTGTACTATCGAGGAATTGTTTGTACCCGTTCGTACTGACGAGTATATCGTTCGTACTACCGAGAAAACGTTTGTACCCGTCTGTATTATCGAGCAATCGTTTGTACCCGTTCGTACTGACGAGTATATCGTTTGTACCACCGAGAAAACGTTTGTACCCGTCTGTACTATCGAGCAATCGTTTGTACCCGTTCGTACTGACGGGTAGATCGTTTGTACCACCGAGAAAACGTTTGTACCCGTCTGTACTATCGAACAATCGTTTGTACCCGTTCGTATCGACGAGTATATCGTTTGAACCACCGAGAAAACGTTTGTACCCGTCTGTACTATCGAGCAATCGTATGTACCCATTCGAACTGACAAGTATATCGTTTGTACCACCGAACAAACGTTTGTACCCGTCTGTACTATCGAGCAATCGTATGTACCCATTCGTACTGACAAGTATATCGTTTGTACCACCGAACAAACGTTTGGACCCGTCTGTACTATCGAGCAGACGTTTGTACCAGTTCGTATCGACGAGTATATCGTTTGGACCACCGAGAAATCGTTTGTACCCGTCTGTACCATCGAGTAATCGTTTGTACCCATTCGTATCGACGAATATATCGTTTGTACCACCGAGAAAACGTTTGTACCAGTCTGGATTATCGAGAAATCGTTTGTACCCATTGGTACTGACGAGTATATCGTTTGTACCAACGAGAAAACGTTTGTAGCCGTCTGAACTATCGAGCAATCCTTTGTACCCATTCGTACTGACGAGTATATCGTTTGTACCAACAAGAAAACGTTTGTACCCGTCTGTAATATCGGGCAATCGTTTGTACCCATTCGTACTGACGAGTATATCGTTTGTACCACCGAGAAAACGTTTGTACCCGTCTGTACTATCAAGCAATCGTTTTTACCCGTCTGTAATGTCAAGTAGTCGATTGTACTCCCTCGTACTGACGAGTATATCGTTTGTACCGCCGATAAATCGTTTCTACCCGTCTGTGCTATCGAGCAATCGTTTGTACCCGTTCGTACTGACGAGTTTATAGTTTGTACCACGGAGAAAACGTTTGTACCCGTCTGTACAGTCGAGCAATCGTTTGTATCTGTTCGTATCGACAAGTTTATCGTTTGTACCATCGAGAAATCGTTTGTACCCGTCTGCACTATCGAGCAATCGTTTGTATCCGTTCGTATCGGCGAGTATATCGTTTGTACGACCGAGAAAACGTTTGTACCCGTCTGTACTATCGAGCAATCGTTTGTACCCGTTCGTACTGACGAGTATATCGTTTGTACCACCGAGAAAACATTTGTACCCGTCTGTACTATCGAACAATCGTTTGTACCCGTTCGTATCGACGAGTACATTGTTTGAACCACCGAGAAAACGTTTGTACCCGTCTGTACCATCGAGTAATCGGTTGTACCCAATCGTATCGACGAGTATATCGTTTGTACCACCGAGAAAACGTTTGTACCAGTCTGGAGTATCGAGAAATCGTTTGTACACATTCGTACTGACGAGTATATCGGTTGTACCAACGAGAAAACGTTTGTACCCGTCTGAACTATCGAGCAATCGATTGTACCCATTCGTACTGACGAGTATATCGTTTGTACCAACGAGAAAACGTTTGTAGCCGTCTGTAGTATCGAGCAATCGTTTGTACCCATTCGTACTGACGAGTAGATCGTTTGTACCACCGAGAAAACGGTTGTACCCGTCTGTACTATCGAGCAATCGTTTGTACCCATTCGTACTGACGAGTATATCGTTTGTACCACTGAGAAAATGTTTGTACCCGTCTGTACTATCGAGCAATCGTTTGTAACCATTCATACTAACGAGCATATCGTTTGTACCACGGAGAAAACGTTTATACCCGTCTGTAGTATCGAGCAATCGTTTGTACCCGTCTCTAACATCAAGCAATCGTTTGTACCCCCTCGTACTGACGAGTATATCGTTTGTACCACCGAGAAAACGTTTGTACCCGTCTGTACTATCGAGCAATCGTTTGTACCCATTCGTACTGACGAGTATATCATTTGTACCACCGAGAAAACGTTTTTACCCGTCTGTACTATCGAGCAATCGTTTGTACCCGTTGGTATCGACGAGTATATCGTTTGTACCAACGAGAAAACGTTTGTACCCGTCTGAACTATCGAGCAATCGTTTGTACCCGTCTGTATCGACGAGTATATCGTTTGTACCACCGAGAAAACGTTCGTACCGGTCTGTACTATCGAGAAATCGTTTGTACCCATTCGTACTGACGAGTATATCGTATGTACCAACGAGAAAACGTTTGTACCCGTCTGTACTATCGAGCAATCGTTTGTTCCCGTCTGTAATATCAAGCAATCGTTTGTACCCCCTCGTACTGACGAGTATATCGTTTGTACCACCGAGAAAACGTTTGTACCCGTCCGTACTATCGAGCAATCGTTTGTACCCATTCGTGCTGACGAGTATATCGTTTGTACTACCGAGAAATCGTTTGTACCCGTCTGTACTATCGAGGAATCGTTTGTACCCGTTCGTACTGACGAGTATATCGTTCGTACTGCCGAGAAAACGTTTGTACCCGTCCGTATTATCGAGCAATCGTTTGTACCCGTTCGTACTGACGAGTATATCGTTTGTACCACCGACAAAACGTTTGTACCCGTCTGTACTATCGAGCAATCGTTTGTACCCGTTCGTACTGACGGGTATATCGTTTGTACCACCGAGAAAACGTTTGTACCCGTCTGTACTATCGAACAATCGTTTGTACCCGTTCGTATCGACGAGTATATCGTTTGAACCACAAAGAAAACGGTTGTACCCGTCTGTACTATCGAGCAATCGTATGTACCCATTCGTACTGACAAGTATATCGTTTGTACCACCGAACAAACGTTTGTACCCGTCTGTACTATCGAGCAATGGTATGTACCCATTCGTACTGACAAGTATATCGTTTGTACCACCGAACAAACGTTTGTACCCGTCTGTACTATCGAGCAGACGTTTGTACCAGTTCGTATCGACGCGTATATCGTTTGGACCGCCGAGAAATCGTTTGTACCCGTCTGTACCATCGAGTAATCGGTTGTACCCATTAGTATCGACGAGTATATCGTTTGTACCACCGAGACAACGTTTGTACCAGTCTGGACTATCGAGAAATCGTTTGTACCCATTCGTACTGACGAGTATATCGTTTGTACCAACGAGAAAACGTTTGTACCCGTCTGTACTATCGAGCAATCGTTTGTACCCATTCGTACTGACGAGTATATCGTTTGTACCAACGAGAAAACGTTTGTACCCGTCTGTAGTATCGAGCAATCGTTTGTACCCATTCGTACTGACGAGTATATCGTTTGTACCACCGAGAAAATGTTTGTATCCGTCTGTACTATCGAGCAATCGTTTGTACCCATTCGTACTGACGAGTATATCGTTTGTACCAAGAAGAAAACGTTTATACCCGTCTGTAGTATCGAGCAATCGTTTGTACCCGTCTGTGATATCAAGCAATCGTTTGAACCCCCTCGTACTGACGAGTATATCGTTTGTACCACCGACAAAACGTTTGTACCCGTCCGTACTATCGAGCAATCGTTTGTACCCATTCGTACTGACGAGTATATCGTTTGTACTACCGAGAAATCGTTTGTACCCGTCTGTACTATCGAGGAATCGTTTGTACCCGTTCGTACTGACGAGTATATCGTTCGTACTACCGAGAAAACGTTTGTACCCGTCTGTAGTATCGAGCAATCGTTTGTACCCATTCGTACTGACGAGTATATCGTTTGTACCACCGAGAAAACGTTTGTACCCGTCTGTACTATCGAGCAATCGTTTGTAACCATTCATACTGACGAGTATATCGTTTGTACCACGGAGAAAACGTTTATACCCGTCTGTAGTATCGAGCAATCGTTTGTACCCCCTCGTACTGACGAGTATATCGTTTGTACCACCGAGAAAACGTTTGTACCCATCTGTACTATCGAGCAATCGTTTGTACCTGTTCGTATCGACAAGTATATCGTTTGTACTGCCGAGAAATCGATTGTACCCGTCTGTACTATTGAGCAATCGTTTGTACCCGTTCGTATCGGCGAGTACATCGTTTATACCAACGAGAAAACGGTTGTACCCGTCTGTACTATCGAGCAATCGTTTGTACCCGTCTGTAATATCAAGCAATCGTTTGTACCCCCTCGTACTGACGAGTATATTGTTTGTGCCAACGAGAAAACGTTTCTACCCGTCTGTACTATCGAGCAATCGTTTGTACCCATTCGTACTGACGAGTATATCATTTGTACCACCGAGAAAACGTTTGTACCCGTCTGTACTATCGAGCAATCGTTTGTACCCGTTGGTATCGACGAGTATATCGTTTGTACCAACGAGAAAACGTTTGTACCCGTCTGAACTATCGAGCAATCGTTTGTACCCGTCTGTATCGACGAGTATATCGTTTGTACCACCGAGAAAACGTTCGTACCGGTCTGTACCAACGAGAAAACGTTTGTACACGTCTGAACTATCGAGTAATCGTTTGTACCCGTCTGTATCGACGAGTATATCGTTTGTACCACCGAGAAAACGTTCGTACCGGTCTGTACTATCGAGAAATCATTTGTACCCATTCGTACTGACGAGTATATCGTTTGTACCAACGAGAAAACGTTTTTACCCGTCTGTACTATCGAGCAATCGTTTGTACCCGTTGGTATCGACGAGTATATCGTTTGTACCAACGAGAAAACGTTTGTACCCGTCTGTACTATCAAGCAATCGTTTGTACCCATTCGTACTGACGAGTATATCATTTGTACCACCGAGAAAACGTTTGCACCCGTCTGTACTATCGAGCAATCGTTTGAACCCCTTGGTATCGACGAGTATATCGTTTGTACCAACGAGAAAACGATTCTACCCGTCTGTACTATCGAGCAATCGTTTGTACATATTCGTACTGACGAGGATATCATTTGTACCACCGAGAAAACGTTTGTACCCGTCAGTACTATCGAGCAATCGTTTGTACCCGTTGGTATCGACGAGTATATCGTTTGTAGCAACGAGAAAACGTTTGTACCCATCTGAACTATCGAGCAATCGTTTGTACCCGTTCGTATCGACGAGTATTTCGTTTGTACCACCGAGAAAACGTTTGTATCCGTCTGTACTATCGAGGAATAGTTTGTACCTATTCGTATCGACGAGTAAATCGTTTGTACCAACGAGAAAACGTTTATACTCGACTGAACTATCGAGCAATCGTTTGTACCCATTCGTATCGACGAGTATATCGTTTGTACCACCGCGAAAACGTTTGTACCCGTCTGTACTATCGAGCAATCGTTTGTACCCATTCGTACTGACGAGTATATCGTTTGTACCAACGAGAAAACGTTTGTACCCGTCTGTACTATCGAGTAATTGTTTGTACCCATTCGTATCGACGAGTATATCGTTTGTACTACCGAGAAAACGTTTGTACCAGTCTGGACCATCGAGAAATCGTTTGTACCCATTCGTACTGACTAGTATATCGTTTGTACCACCGAAAAAACGTTTGTACCCGTCTGTACTATCGAGCAGACGTTTGTACCAGTTCGTATCGACGAGTATATCATTTGGGCCACCGAGAATTCGTTTGTACCCGTCTGTACTATCGAGTAATCGTTTGTACCCATTCGTATCGACGAGTATATCGTTCGTACCACCGAGAAAACGTTTGTACCAGTCCTGACTATCGAGAAATCGTTTGTACCCATTCGTACTGACGAGTATATCGTTTTTACCAACGAGAAAACGTTTGTACCCGTCTGTACTATCGAGCAATCGTTTGTACCCATTCGTACTGACGAGTATATCGTTTGTACCAACGAGAAAACGTTTGTACCCGTCTGTAGTATCGAGCAATCGTTTGTACCCATTCGTACTGACGAGTATATCGTTTGGACCAAGGAGAAAACGTTTGTACCCGTCTGAACTATCGAGCAATCGTTTGTACCCATCTGCAATATCACGCAATCGTTTGTACCCCGTCGTTCCGACGAGTATATCGTTTGTACCACCGAGAAAATGTTTGTACCCGTCTGTACTATCGAGCAATCGTTTGTACCACCGAGAAAACGTTTGTACCCGTCTGTACTATCGAGCAATCGTTTCTACCCGTTCGTAAAAACGAGTATTTCGTTTGTACCACGGAGAAAACGTTTGTACCCATCTGTACGATCGAGCAATCGTTTGTACCTGTTCGCATCGACAAGTATATCGTTTGTACTGCCGAGAAATCGTTTGTACCCGTCTGTACTATTGAGCAATCGTTTGTACCCGTTCGTATCGGCGAGTATATCGTTTGTACCAACGAGAAAACGTTTGTACCCGTCTGTACTATCGAGCAATCGTTTGTACCCGTCTGTAATATCAAGCAATCGTTAGTACCCATTCGTACTGACGAGTATATCATTTGTACCACCGAGAAAACGTTTCTACCCGTCTGTAGTATCGAGCAATCGTTTGTACCACCGAGAAAACGTTTGTACCCGTCTGAACTATCGAGGAATCGTTTGTACCTATTCGTATCGACGACTAAATCGTTTGTACCAACGAGAAAACGTTTATACTCGACTGTACTATCGACCAATCGTTTGTACCCGTTCGTATCGACGAGTATATCGTTAGTACCACCGCGAAAACGTTTGAACCCGTCTGTACAATCAAGCAATCGTTTGTACCCATTCGTACTGACGAGTATATCGTGTTTACCAACGAGAAAACGTTTGTACCCGTATGTAATATCAAGCAATCGTTTGTACCCTCTCGTACTGACGAGTAAATCGTTTGTACCAACGAGAAAACGTGTTTACCCGTCTGTACTATCGAGCAATCGTTTGTACCCATTCGTACTGACGAGTATATCATTTGTACCACCGAGAAAACATTTGTACCCGTCTGTACTATCGAGCAATCGTTTGTACCAGTTCGTATCGACGAGTATATCGTTTGTACCAACGAGAAAACGTGTGTACCCGTCTGTACTATCGAGCAATCGTTTGTACCCGTCTGTAATATCAAGCAATCGTTTGTACCTCCTCGTACTGACGATTATATCGTTTGCATTACCGAGAAATCCTTTGTACCCGTTTGTACCATCGAGCAATCGTTTGTACCCGTTCGTATCGACGAGTACATAGTTTGTACCACCGAGAAAACGATTTTACCCGTCTGTACTATCGAGCAATCGTTTGTACCCATCCGTACTGACGAGTATATCGTTTGTATCAACGAGAAAACGTTTGTACCCGTCTGTACTATCGAGCAATCGTTTGTACCCATTCGTACTGACACGTACATCGTTTGTACCAACGAGAAAACGTTTGTGCCCGTCTGAACTATCGAGCAATCGTTTGTACCCGTTCGTATCGACAATTATTTCGTGTGTACCGCCGAGCGTAAGTTTCGTAGAGTATGTAAGTAAGTAAACGGAGATGGGTTCAAACGATTAATCGGCAGTACAAATGATATACTCGTCGATACGAACGGGTAGAAACGATTGCTCGATAGTACAGACGGGTACAACCGTTTTCTCGGTGGTACAAACGATATACTCGTCAGTACGACGGGGTACAAACGATTGCTTGATATTACAGATGGGTACAAACGATTGCTCGATAGTTCAGACGAGTAGAAACGTTTTCTCCTTGGTACAAACGATATACTCGTCAGTACGAATGGGTACAAACGATTGCTCGAAACTACAGACGGGTACACACGTTTTCTCGGTGGTACAAACGATATACTCGTCAGTACGAATGGGTACAAACGATTGCTCGATACTACAGACGGGTACAAACGTTTTCTCGTTGGTACAAACGATATACTCGTCAGTACGAATGGGTACAAACGATTGCTCGATAGTACAGACGGGTACAACCGTTTTCTCTTTGGTACAAACGATATACTCGTCAGTATGAATGGGTACAAACGATTTCTCGATAGTCGAGACTGGTACAAACGTTTTCTCGGTGGTACAAACGATATACTCGTCGATACGACTGGGTACAAACGATTACTCGATAGTACAGACGGGTACAAACGATTTCTCGGTGGTCTAAACGATATACTCGTTGATACGAACTGGTACAAACGTCTGCTCGATAATACAGACTTGTACAAACGTTTTTTCGGTGGTACAAACGATATACTCATCAGTACGAATCGGTACAAACGATTGCTCGATTGTACAGACGGGTACAAACGTTTTCTCGGTGGTACAAACGACATACTCGTTGATACGAACGGGTACAAATGATTGCTCGATAGTACAGACGGGTACAAACGATATACTCGTCGGTACGAATGGGTACAAACGATTGCTCGATAGTACAGACCGGTACGAACGTTTGCTCGATAGTTCAGACGGTTACAAACGGTTTCTCGTTGGTACAAACGATATATTCGTTGATACCAACGATATATTCGTCGATACCAACGGGTACAAACGATTGCTCGATAGTACAGACGGGTAAAAACGTTTTCTCGGTGGTACAAACGATATACTCGTCAGTAGGAATGGGTACAAACGATTGCTTGATATTACAGATGGGTACAAACGATTGCTCGATAGTTCAGACGAGTACAAACGTTTTCTCCTTGGTACAAACGATATACTCGTCAGTACGAATGGGTGCAAACGATCGCTCGAAACTACAGACGGGTCCACACGTTTTCTCGGTGGTACAAACGATTTACTCGTCGATACGAATAGGTAACAACGATTCCTCGATAGTTCAGACGGGTACAAACGTTTTCTCGGTGGTACAAACGAAATACTCGTCGATACGAACGAGTACAAACGATAGCTCGATAGTACAGACGGGTACAAACGATTTCTCGGCAGTACAAACGATATACTTGTCGATACGAACAGGTACAAACGATTGCTCGATAGTACAGATGGGTACAAACGTTTTCTCCGTGGTACAAACGAAATACTCGTTTTTACGAACGGGTACAAACGATAGCTCGATCGTACAGACGGGTACAAACGTTTTCTCGGTGGTACAAACGATTGCTCGATAGTACAGACGGGTACAATCGTTTTCTCGGTGGTACAAACGATATACTCGTCGGTACGACGGGGTACAAACGATTGCTTGATATTACAGATGGGTGCAAACGATTGCTCGATAGTTCAGACGGGTACAAACGTTTTCTCCTTGGTACAAACGATATACTCGTCAGTACGAATGGGTACAAACGATTGCTCGATACTACAGACGGGTACAATCGTTTTCTCGGTGCTACCAGCGATATACTCGTCAGTACGAATGGGTACAAACGATTGCTCGATACTACAGACGGGTACAAACGTTTTCTCGTTGGTACAAACGATATACTCGTTAGTACGAATGGGTACAAACGATTGCTCGATAGTACAGACGCGTAGAAACGTTTTCTCCTTGGTACAACCGATAAACTCGTCAGTACGACCGGGTACAAACGATTGCTCGATAGCACAGCCGGGTACAAACGATTTATCGGCGGTACAAACGATATACTCGTCAGTACGAGGGAGTACAAACCAGTACTTGACATTACAGACGGGTAACAATGATTGCTCGATAGTATAGACGGGTACTAACGTTTTCTCGGTGGTACAAACTATATACTCGTTGATACCAACGGGTACAAACGTTTTCTCGTTGGTGCAAACGATATACTCGTCGATACCAACGGATACAAACGATTTCTCTGTGGTACCACCGATATACTTGTCGGTACGAAGGGAAATAAACAAATAAAAAAATCGAAATTTTTTTTGAAAAAAAAAAATTTTGCAAAAAAAAATTCAAAAAAAAAAATGTCGACGGTACAAACGGGTACAAACGATTCTCTTTCCATTCGCTTTTATTAAAATTGTTTTGCTCTAAATGGGTTGCGGTCCATTTTTCCATACCCTCGTACTTTTTTCCCCCTTAAGGTACAAACGAAATTCAAGGCGGTACAAACGGGTACAAACCGAGTACAAACGAATGCAAAAAAAAAAAAATTACTTTCTGTAAAGTCAGTTGCCAAGTTCACACAGGTGCTAAAAGATCCTTATAGCCAGTAAGATTAAAATAAATCAGAATGACTTGCGATTATATATACATATATGTAAATGTGTGTGTGTTTGCGTGTGTGTGTATAATATATGTTAATTTCGGAAATTTAATTTGAATTCCACTTTTAAATAAGTAAGTCGTGTTCCCAAAGAAACAATTTAAATTTATCCGCGCACATCCGAAATCTTCTTTTCCACGCGAAAGATAGGCCCTCGCCTCTCCAAAGTTGGATCCCCACCAACCCGGGCATGTTAACGTGACAGAACGTCACAGGGAAAGACGCAAACAAATATTCCTAGTTCGATCGATAATGCAGAGCAGGCAGCATCTCGAGATTTAAGAGTTTATAACACAGAACGGACAAAAATGGGATTGTAAAGCCCACTATTTCACTGCAACTTGCAAGTTGCAACCTCGGTTGATAATGTTTCACAAATCGTAAAGGTAAAGATATACGAATCGGTTGGTGAGAATTTCGGGGGTGTAAACAAGGCCCACGACTTTTGTTTCCATCTCGTGGTCCATTCCGTTTCCATTTCGTTGCCAGACGCGTGGTCAGTTGAACGGTTTCCGGTTGGTTACTTCCCGCAGTCTCTGGCCTAATTTTTCACCAGGTGCAAGGTCGTTACGACGATTCTGGATTTTTTCTTTAGAATTCTTAGGGAGTCTGGAATTTCTTTGAAAAAAGCCTAAGAATTCTTAATTTTTAAAAACTATCGAATTTCTGTAGATTTAAGAAATTTCTTAGAGTGTGGCAACACTGCTGTCGACGGGAGCCACGTCGGCCCGGCCGTCAACTTCGAGATCCAGCAACGCCATCTCCCGACGACGCGGACAGTGGACTGGCCGCCCGAGGGCATCCAGCTGCCATCTCCCGAGTCTCCGGCCTACCGCGCGTCAGGAGAGACTACAGCTCTCGCGCGGTATGGCTGGCGAGCGCCGTACCGACCGGGGCGCTCCGCGACTCGGGAGAGAAAGGATTCATCAGGGCGATCGACCGAAAGGGCGAGCCACGACGATCGAGACGAAAATCGATAGGAGGTCCGTCGTCTATAACGGGATTGGGCGAGAGGAGGAAGCCGGCCGGCGTGGACCGACACTTAGTCCTGGAGCGTGGTCGAGCGAGGAAGAGCGAAAAAGCCCAGAGCCAAAATCGAGAGAATAGAAGAGAAAGATATATCGAGTCGATCAAGGACAGAGTCTCCGCGCAAATTGTAAGTTTTTCCTCTTTTCTTTTTCGCAAGAGCGGCTGGCATGAGCCGTTAGAGTCAGTCCGGAAAATTTTGTCGCACGGGCGACCGTTAAAAAATCGTTCCTTCACCCCTCCCCTGGCAGTCCTGATCGTCGTCCCCAATTCCGTGCGCGTCGCTTGAATAAAGTGTAAATTAGATTAAGACATGCTAAAGTCAGTGCGAGTCACTCCGAGCACTTGGCTCGCGTAAAAGAAGTGGAAAAATATAGAAATAAAGTGTAAAAAGGTGTCCGTGGCGGATCCCCGGTGTCCCTCGTGAAAATTCCCCTCGCGCGCACGTAGCCGCGGCCGCCTCGTGTAGCACGACCGTCGGCCGACTCGAGCAATCAGCCCGTGAGTAAATCGCGGCGCGATAAAATCGCGCAATTAGCATTTCGAGATTTTCGTTCTTGCGTATTTTTAATTTGAGTCATATAAAATAACGTTTCAAATAGTCATGGTCCAAGAAGTGGCCATTGTGTTCGAGAACTCCGTCCGTCCCCAGATACCCTGAGACGTCCCTATTTCCAGTGTATCGAGTCTCTCGCTTGCCGGCCGAAGGCCGTGTTTGTTTTGGTTTTTTCCCCTGTTACTTCAATATTGAGTACACGTTAAGCGCGTTGCCCGAGAAAGGCTGGCGCCCAATATAAATTTGCGAAATTTATAAAGTAGAAAATATTTAAACGGGTGGAGAAATAGCGTTGGGACTTCGCGTGTCCAGTAACCCGTTCAATTTAAGTCACAGAATTATTATTATTATTGCGAAACCTTTTCATTATATCGAGCTTTAATTTCTTTATTTCCGTACAATAAATTATATTTGAATCGACCCTTCAGTAATTTTTCCATCCCCCCCCCCCCTCCTCCGCCTACGTTAACACGCGATACCCGTCACAGCATATATAATGTGTTACAGAGCTGAAAATTAATTTAGCGAAGGTTCTTTTTGTCGCAAATGCTAACGTTTGAAAATTCTTCGAACTTGTGAATGGGGCGGCAAGCAGAACAGAGGTCTCCCACATAAAACCGAGCACTCGAGAGAATATAATGCCATAAATATGGAGTTCTCTTTGTTGTACGCCATCCTGGGGTACTCTAAAAAATGTTATGCCATCCTCGTTCCTGCGTCTTATCTGAACCTGAAAAAGAGTACAAAAACATTAGAAAATTATAAGAAATTGAATATATTCATTCAACCCAACGCACACCTTGCCTACAATATTCACACACCATGTGCACACCTAGCGCACAACATTCGTACACCTTGCGTACGATATTCATACAATATTCATACAACCTAGCGCACAACATTCACACCAACTAATGTACACTTATGCGACAAATGATACCCCGGAGCATACGAGCTCTAGTGCTGCGACGCAGAGACTGCGACGCAGGTGGTAATCCTCGACGAAGCCTCTGACACCGGGGCAAGAAACTCGAAGCTTCGGGTTCGTAGGTGAAAAAAATTGTTAAATAAGTTAAGAAGCTTAAATTTTACCTGAAGTTCTGTAAGGTCCTCGCCAAGCTCTTCGCCGAAGCTCTTCCTCCTCTCCGGGGATAATCTATGAATAAACTCCGGTACGAAATCGTTATTAGCATAATTCGACAGTTCAAAACGCTTATGCGCCTATTCATTTTTATTTTATTTTCATTATTTAAATTTTTTTCTAATCGGGACGAGTGATCCTTGTCCAGATTTACACTTACCAGATCGAAACGAGGTACTTCGTTAAAGACCGAGCCAGGCGAGGACCCCATTGAAAAGTGCTGGTCGAAATCGCACAAAAATCTCACCTCCGTTATTAAAACCCTAAACCCTCGCATTCATAGTAAATTTAAAAAAAACAACACTTACACCGACACTGGTGGATGGACGGTTGAAGTACGGCTCGGGTCATCACTACCAGTGCAGCCAGATCGCGCGTAAAAGTTACCCCCTCTCTAGTCTCTTACGCGCCCGTCACACAATCATAGTAGCGCGTGTCCGTGAGCGAGCGACGTTCGGACATCTTCGGCAAGAGCCGAGCGGGGTCGAAGATTCCCGACCGCGCCTTCGGCAGCTACACCAACACATGGACGCTGAGCACGTTCATGTGCGGCCAAGCCGAAACGAAGGCTTCGAGGGAAAAAGCAATCTGAGCACGACTTGCGCGTGACGTCACCCGACGGAACGCGCGAGGCTTTTAGATGATATCAATGCTTATTTAGCTCTTGATTCTCTGTGTTATTAATGTATACAAACAAATGTATCGCGCACTCTGATCGCTTATTTTCTTAGTTTATACGGTAATTTAAATATAATAATACAGTAGGACCTAGATTATCCGAACCTCGATCATCCGAACCCTCAATTATCCGAACGATGACTTAGTTTATCCGAACGCTCTATTATCCGAACGTTGCCGCGAAAGATACATTGATGCTCGCTGCCACCACCGTGAGTAACAATGAGCATCCCAACGCAACTTCTTCTTCTCAAACGGCTGCGAGACTTAGCCGCTCAAAAACGCGTTACAGCCGTTCGTCAATTAAAAATGGTAGATTTTATTTTTTTTAATATAAAAAAGGCATTCGACTTTTCTCAAATATTTAAAACACACACACACCCACACGCACGCGCACACACACACACGCACGCGCACACACACACACACACACACACACACACACACACACACACACACACACACACACACACACACACGCACGCACACACGCACGCACGCACACACGCACGCACGCACGCACGCCCACGCACGCACGCACGCACGCACGCACGCACGCACACACACACACACACACACACACACACACACACACACACACCGGTTCGGAATCGGTTCGGATAATCGAGGTTCTACTGTAAATCTAAATTACAACGTACTTATCTTCCTAAAAATCATTTACGCTTTACTCACACCCGTCCTTATGCCCAATAAATTATAATTCATAAAAGTAAGCGGAAATATATTTATACTCGAATTATTATATTAATTCTCATACTTTCATCAAGCGATAAAGCATTATCCCCAAAAACAGGCCAATCATCCATCCGGCCGCTAATCATAAGTACCAGAAAGTGCACATATTCTACAAGCTATGAGATGGACCCGTTGGTAGCGTTCCTGGCTTCGGTCCGCGGGGGCCCCCTAGTGCAAATTTTTCTCCAAATTTTTCATGATTTCTCATATTTTAGTCATATTTCAGATTTTCGGAGAAAAAAATTTCCCAAAAACACATTTTTTTTACTGAAAATTCATGATTTTATATTTTTTTCCGCGGAAATTTCTCTTTTTCCTATGACCTGAGGCTGCGGGGATATTCGGAGAAAAGTTAAACATGAAAAGAAATGAGATTTTCGTAAAAAAAAACTTATTATTATTATTGTTTTCCGGAAATTTCCCTTTTTCCTATTACCTGAGTGAACGGCTGCGGAGATATTCGGAGAATTTTTTAAATGAAAAAAATGAGATTTTCGTAAAAAAAAACTTTTTACATTTTTTGATCCTTCATAATTCTGAGAAATAATGAATTTCCGAAATATTTGCAAACAATATTTTCCTTAAGGGGTAACACCACTGTAACGGCCTGCCACGAAGCGTTTTAGACAAATAATACTTGGGGTAATTATTAAGCATATATTGAAGTATATTGCAAAAAATTTTGTGGGAAATTATTACAAAATGGCGACACTGCAACAAATTCTTCCGAGGCATGTTGAACTCAAGGCGCTCTGCGGCACGCAGTATAACTTGTGCCAATTTAAATCTGGACAAAACATATTTTTTAAAATTAAATGTAGATGAGTGTAGCTAGTGAACCACGTAGGGGATTTTAGAAATATTGATTGTTGAGTAATTGCCGAGTATGTGACTAAAAATGTTCAATTTTTTTTTAGGACAGTTATTTGTTAATAAATATTGTTCAAATTAACTTATCGAAAATCCCCTACGTGGTTCAGTAGCTACACTCATGTAGACTTAAGAAAACGAAATTCTTTTTTTTTTAGATTAAAATTGGCACAGTTATACTGCGTGCCGCAGAGGTGCTTCGGAAGAATTGCTGCAGTATCGCCATTTTCTAATATTTGCGAATAAAAATTTATAGCAATATACTTAAATATATGCTGAATAAATCCGCAACCATTATTTGTTTATCACATTTTCTTTCGCCAAAAAAGAATATAAAAAAATACGCTTCCTGTAAGGCCGCTACAGTGGTGTTACCCCTTAAAGTCTTCATTTCATTTCCGAGATTTTACCGTGATCATAAGGGGGCATCCATTAATTACCCGAGGTGATTTTGGCGATTTTTCGACCCCCCCTCTGCCCCTGGTGAGATGTCGTGAGATTTTGCTCGACCCCCTCCCCCCTCCCCTAATCTCACGTGAGATTTTTCAAAATGCATACGTTCACGGAAAATAAATTGTAGTAGAAGTAACTGCGGTTGTAGTACCATTTACTCCACCATGCAAAGTAGTAGGGAGACTCTACCTACGTGATAAAAATTATGTGATTACTAAAATTACTAAATTTACTAAAATTACGTGTTATTTGCCAAAGCCCCCCTCTCCCCCACGTGAGATTGGGTGAGATTTCGCTCGACCCCCTCCCCGCCCCCTAAACACCTTACGTAATTAATGGACGCCACCTAATTAAAATGATGAAATATTCGGAAAAATTCGAAAAAGTTCGGAGAAATTCGGAGAAACTCGGATGTTTGCGTAAAAATATTTGTTCCAATTCATAGAAAAATTCCGAAAAATTTTCCGGAAAAAATCGGAGTTTTTCAGAAAAATACTGCACTAGGGGCGCGGGATCGTTCCCTGCGCTCAGTGCTTTTTTTTATTATTATTACTATTAATTCTTATTTGATTAGTTATTTTTATTAGTTATCATTATTATTTTAATTGGTTATCGTTTCGTGTCGAAAAATTTATGGCGCACCCTAACCGCTTATTTTATTAGTTTGTACGTTAATTTAAATATAATAATAAATCTAAACTACAACTTATTTATCTTCTAAAAAATTGTTTGCGCTTCACTCACACCCGTCCCTATGCCAAATAAATTGTAATTCATAAAAGTGAGCGAAAATATATTTATATTCGTATTATTGTATTCATTCTCATATACTTTCATCAAGCGATAAAGCATCATCATACTGTATCCGGCCGCGAATCGTAAGTACCAGAAAGTGTACATATTCCACAAGCGATGAGATGGTCCCATTGGTAGCGTTCCTGGCTTCGGTCCGCAGAGGCGCGGCATCGTTCAGCGCGCTCAGTGTTTTTTTTAAAATTATTATTACTATTAATTCTTATTTGATTCGTTATTTTTCTGAGTTATCATTATTATTTTTTTATTTTTTTTTTAAATTGTATCTGCTACGGCGGACGCTTCGCTAATTGTAGCTTTCATGTACAGGGATTTCCCCTTTTTTACATTTCCCACCATTTTCTCCAATCCACATCCCTTATCGATCCCTAATATATTTCCGCTCACATACTTTCATCAAGCGATAAAGCATTATGATAATGCTTTTGTCGCTTGATGAAAGTATATGAGAATGAATATAATAATACGAATATAAATATATTTCCGCTTACTTTTATGAATTACAATTTATTTGGCATAGGGACGGGTGTGAGTAAAGCGCAAACAATTTTTTAGAAGATAAAAAAGTTGTAATTTAGATTTATTATTATATTTAAATTAACGTACACACTAATAGAATAAGCGGTCAGAGTGCGCGATACATTTTTCGACACTAAAAGATAACTAATTAAAATAATAACGATAACTAATCAAATAAGAATTAATAGTAATAATAATTTAAAAAAAAGCACTCAGCGCGGAGAACGATCCCGCGCCCCTAGTGCAATTTTTTTTCTGAAAAACTCCGATTTTTTCCCGAAAATTTTTCCGAATTTTTCTATGAATTGGAACAAATATGAAGGATTCGGAGTTTTGCGGACGATTATTTTTACGCAAACATCCGAGTTTCTCCGAATTTCTCCAATTTTTTCGAATTTTTCCAAATATTTCATCATTTTAATTATGATCACGAGAAAATCTCGGAAATTAAATGAAGACTTTAAGGGGTAACACCACTGTAACGGCCTTACAGGAAGCGTATTTTTGATATTTTTTTTGGCAGAAGAAAATGTGATAAACAAATAATACTTGCGTTATTTATTGAGTATATATTTAAGTATATTGCTATAATTTTGTATCCGAAAATATTACAAAATGGCGACACTGTAGCAATTCTTCCGAAGCATGTCCAACCTCTGCGGCACGCAGTATAACTGTGCCAATTTTAATCTAAAAAAAATAATTTTGTTGTATTAAGTCTACATGAGTGTAGCTACTGAACCTCGTATGGGATTTTCGATAAGTTAATTTAAACAATATTTATTAACAAATAACTGTCTTTAAAAAAAATTGAACATTTTTAGTCAAATACTCGGCAATTCCTCAAAAATCAATATTTCTAAAATCCCCTACGTCGTTCACTAGCTACACTCATCTAGATTTAATTTAAAAAAAAATTATTTTGTCCAGATTAAAATTGGCACAAGTTATACTGCGTGCCGCAGAGCACCTTTAGTTCAACATGCCTCGGAAGAATTCGCTGGAGTTTCGCCATTTTGTAATATTTTCCCATAATTTTTTTTAGCAATATACTTCAATATATGCTTAATAATTACCCCAAGTATTGTTTATCTAAAACGCGTCGTGGCAGGCCGTTACAGTGGTATTACCCCTTAAGGAAAATAATGTTTGCAAAAATTTCGGAAATTCATTATTTCTTAGAATTATGACGGATAAAAAATGTAAGAAGTTTTCTTACGAAAATCTCATTTTTTTCATCTATAATTTTTCTCCGAATATCTCCGCAGCCGTTCACCCAATAGGAAAAAGAAAAAGTTCCGGAAAAAAATAATCAGTTTTTTTTAAGAAAATCTAATTTTTTTCATCTTCAAATTTTCGTCGAATATCTCCGCAGCCTCAGGTTCACTCAGGTAATAGGAAAAGGATAAATTTCCGAGGAAAAAAAGAGAAATCATGAATTATCAGTAAAAAAATGTGTTTTTTGGGGAAATAGACCAGTACTTGAATCTTTTTTAAATCATTTTTCTCCGAAAATCTCAAATATGACTAAAATATGAGAAATTATGAAAAATTTGGAGAAAAATTTGCACTGGGGCCCTTGCGGACCAAAGCCAGGAACGCTACCAACGGGACCATCTCATCGCTTGTAGAATATGTGCACTTTCTGGTACTTACGTTTCACGGCCGGATGGATTATTGGCTTGTTGTTGGCGATAATGCTTTATCGCTTGATAAAAGTATAAGAATTAATATAATAACACGAATATAAATACACTTCCGCTTACTTTTATGAATTATAATTTATTTGGCGTAAGGACGGGTGTGAGTAAAGCGTAAACAATTTTTTAGAAGATAAATAAGTTGTAATTTGGATTTATTATTATATTTAAATTAACGTATAAACTATACAAATAAGCGATCAGAATGCGCGATACATTCTTTTGCATACATTAATAACGCAGAGAATCAATCGCTAAATAAGCATTGAAATCTAAAAGCCTCGCGCGTGCCGTCGGGTGATGTCACACGCGAGTCGTGCTCAGATTGCTTTTTCCCTCGAAGCCTTCGTTTCGGCTTGGCCGCACATGAACGTGCTCAGCGTCCATGTGTTGGTGTAGCTGTCGAAGGCGCGGTCGGGAATCTTCGGCCCTGCTCGGCTCTTGCCGAAGATGTCCGAGCGTCGCTCGCTCACGGACACGCGCTATTAGGATTGTGTGATGGGCGCGTAAGAGACTAGAGAGGGGGTAACTTTTACGCGCGATCTGGCTGCACTGATCACTACTGTTAAGCGGCGCTACGCGTAGCTGACACTGGGAGTGGTGACCGCTTAGCCGTGCTCCGGCTGGCGCATCGACCAGTGAGCGGAAGGCCGATTCTTCTGAGGCCGTGGTGTACGGACTTTAGGTGAAAGTCTGTGCACCATGGAATCAGAAGAAAACAGGGCCATCTATACCAGTACGGGTTTTCCACAGTTTCCCCGTGCCCTCGGCGAATGCGGTATAGGGTAGCGTAAGTCGGCTGTGGCCGCACGGGGTTGGGTTTAAGGAGTGGGGTAGGGATGATATAAGGCGGTGAGGGAAGAGTATAAGGCGGATAGGGATTATAAGGTAGACAGAGTCGGGGAAGGTAAAAGCGCGACAGCGTATCCCATGAGGAAAAAGACTCAATAAAAAAAAACGAAATAAATAAATAAACAAAGAAAAACACTTTATAAAACTTCGAGTTGACAAGCTGTCAAACGCGACGCTTAATATACGTGAGGCACGAATCATTTCGTACCTGAAATTCGAGCGACTACAGCGCCGAGAGGGGAAATCCGCGCACTAAAGTGTGTCTTGTTCCGGTTCCCGCTTCGACTCCCTGAAGCTTCAGGCCCCAAACGACGCGCTCGAGGCGCCCGACTCTCCTCATGGTACGCGCTATTCTACAAGCGTGGGAGCGCGGACCGACTCAGAAGCAGTTCTCCGAGTTGCCCCTTCCCGGAAGGTGAGTCCTCCGCTGAAAAGTGGTACCCTGTCCGCTGAAGAAGTGGCAACCCCTCCCGTCTACTGAATAAGTGGCTCCTACCGCACGAAAAATGGTTGCACCCTTAACCCTGCCTGCTGAAAAAGCGACAAACCCTCCCTACTTTAAGGGAAAGTTCTGCCACCGATAGCGAGACACCGCAAGGGAAAAGAAATGTCGTCCACCTCCAACCACGCCGGTTCCATCACCACGCATACCACTTACCGCAAACCCGGTTTGGATTCGTTCTTTTAATTGTTACCTTTGTGTAGTTACCCTCCTTCCATTATTTCGAATAAAACCTTAATTATAATAATTTATCCACTTACAATTAAATACGAGTTCGTTCATTGTAAAAATGTTAGCCACGTAGTTAGGCCCATCCTTATAGTATCGATTCTCTTTCCAGTATAGATTTGCGAAAAATAAAAAAACTGTTCATCATGGCTAACTCTTCGACTCTCGTTCGCTTTGCTTACCCTCTCAGCACACAGATCAATCCGGACATTCCAAAAACAGAAGAGGAAGATGCCTCGTTGGGATGCAGCGGCGGAGAGGAGGCGAAGAAGACGAGGTAAGCAGACCCGTGTCCCTTACGGCGAAGTGGCCGTGACCCGGCTGGGTCTCGATCCACGAGAGTGGAAGTGGAAGAATTTGTCCCACTTCCGGTGGAACTCGTCGCCCCCCTCCGTTGAGTTCGGGTTCAAGGCGCCGCTGCATCCACCCCTTCGACCCTTCTCCAGCTCGCCGAATTTCCCCTATCACCCTTCGCCTCTGAAGCTTCTCCGCTACCACCCGCACTCGTCTTTCCGCCACCACCCCCTCCTCCATTTACTCCACAATCTCCTCCTTCCACCTCTCGTTCCCCGTCAATCTCCTCCTTCCACCTCTCCTCCTCCGTCCATCCTTCCCGGATTTGCCGCCGAAAATAACCAGTCAGGCGAATTTTTACGAGAGGTTCACGGAGGTTGCATAGAGTAGCGACTTCTCGGATATCGGACTCGAGGGCTGAGGGGTTCCCCCGATTTCACCCCCCCCCCTCCTTTATTAACGATGACTACGGTGTATCCACGGACTTCGAACCCTCCAATCCTGGCCATCGTGGCCCTTCTTAGGGCCAAAAAAGGGCCTTCTTAGGCCCGTGAAAAACTCCATCGTAGAAAAACAGGGAAGTCTCCCATATTTTCCTACACTTTTACCTAAACCGCAATATTTGACGCGTCAAACGTGGTAGGAAAAAAAAACGTTCTAGTCAAGCATTCCATTCAACTCGCGTTGCGATTGTCGTCAATATTTTGGCGCCCAACGTGAGGCTCAACGTGATCCCAATCAATATTTCCATGAGAGTCTCACTCCCAAAACTGATCCCCCTGTATGTCGCGCCGGACGCCCGAGGAAGATGCCCATGAAGCGAACTCCACAACGCTCGGTTACTCGAGTTTTATTCGAAAGTAACACCTTACTTCCGGGAGTGTTAAACCCGGCGGCGACCAATCCAACTTCTGAACCAAACACAAGCAACGTAATAATGGAGGATCATCACGATAATGTGTTGCCAATGGCACCTCCATCAGCCCTGCCACCACAGGAACCTTTGTTCCTACTCGAGGCCCCCTTTCAGGCTCTTCAAGCAATTATCTCAATTAGCTCAATTATCTACGCACAGTGGCGCGGACCGCGAGGATCCAATAAAGTTTCTCGCTAATTGGGAGAGCTACTTGCAACAGACTTTAACCCTTGCCACAGCTCGTGCATGCACCGCCACCGGGAGGCTCAAAAGTGACGCCGAGCGATGGTGGTCGATGTACCAGGTACTAGAATTTGAATGGCCCAAATTCTTCAAAGAGGTCCTATTAGTTAAATATAATAATCCCGCCACTCTTTCGAGGCTAAACGCCCAGCTCTTTTTCAGAAAGCAGGGTGACCGAGGGAACGCCGGCATTTTTCTCCAACGAAAGTTCCTACTTTACCAAAGAATCCGAGGGACTGATCCCAAGGAGACCAGAGTATCTACACCCTCGGAATTGTTGAAACCGAATCTAAGAACGGTCATTCGACTCTCGAAACCAAGAACTCCCACCTGTCTGTTCTCTAAGGAAATTAAAGCCGAGTATGACTTAGGTGATATCCCTTTGGACGTGCCACGACGTCCCAAAAGGGAAGAAGCCGTCCGATCCCGAACCCTCCCTGGGGCAAAATCCACTCAACCTTTGCAAACTACCCGCCTGCGTGCTATCATTGCCCGGAGCGGCACCTTCATCGGGATTGCCCGATTTCAGCCCATCGACTAAAAGATCAGTCAAAGTCGGAAATCGCCGAACAGGCGCCGGAAGTGACCGGACCAGCTGCCCCGGTCCACAAGTAGGGCTCACTAGCCTACGTGAGCAAAGAAACGAACTTCCACACATTCTAGTTACCATCAACGATCGAGAAATACCTGCAGCAATCGACAGCTTTAGAACCAGAAACATCTAACGCCCGTCTAGCCGACAAAACTTGCCGGATGCCTCTCACCGGGAAGATATCCACGGCGATCCACATACAGAGGCACCCACTTGAAATGGAAGCTTGGGCCGCGCCTGAGTCTCGGGAGAACCAGATCCTGGGTTACCCGTGGATAAAGTCGCAGACAACGATTACCAACATCCATAATGGCCGGCTTTACCTGGATTAATCTACGAGGTTCTCGGTCCAGTTAATCGATTCGCCAACCCCTCAAACATCGGGGCAACACCTTCCCGTTCCCAACTTGACGATCGGGATACCTCCGGAGTGGGTTGCCAAATACCACGAACTTTTTGGTTCGTGGTATTCCCCCTTCTACAAGGGGCTCTTCGACCTCCTGGTGGTGATAAAACAGACTCAGAGTGCTAGGCTCGCACATTAAACTGACTTCCGCCCGTTCTTTCCGGCTACCTGCTTACAAGTACTCCCACCCTAAGAAGATCATCCACGAACAGGTCCAAACCATGTTATCAGAGGGTATTATTGAGCCTAGCTCGGCACCGTACAGCTCACCGATTGTCGTCGTGAAAAAGAAGGATGGCACTCCACGGTTTTGTGTCGACTACTGACGACTCAACAGCATCACGGAGGACGTTTCCCGGCCCATGCCAAAGATACACGATGCCCTAAAGGAATTTGGTACATCGAAGATCTTCTCCACAATCGATTTGAAAAGCGGTCACTGACCCATGTGTGTGGGGTCGAAGAAGCTCATTGCTTTCACTATCCCACACGGCGCAACTTATCACTTCCGCGTTAAGCCATTCGGCTTGGAGAACGCTTCCAATACTTTCCAAAAAATGATGAGCGAGGAGGCCCTCGTGGGTTTGATCAACAAGATAAGTGCCGTTTACCTAGACGACATAATCATCTGTTTCGGAAATTGGGAGGACCATCTCAACCACGTCGCCTTAGTCCTTAAACGCTTGGAAACCCATGGTCTTACTTGTACCTCCGAGGAGTGTATCCTCGGCAAGACGGTGTTGAAGTACTTGGGACATATGGTGACCACGATCAGTAACCAGGACTAGTAAAACACATTGCCGCCATCGTCGGTTTTGCCACCCCTTGGACGCGTACAGATGTTCGACATTTCATGGGAACGTGCAACTGGTTGCGCGAGTACATCCTGCACTTTGTGACCACCTCCCTACTTATCACTGACCTTCTATTCGCAAAGGGAAGATTCCAGTGGACTGAGAGGGCTCAAATGACTTTCGAGACGATCAAGCAGGAGATCCAGAAGCCGCTCAAGCTGAATCGTCCCGACCCGACCCTGCTGTACAGCCTGCAGACCGATGCGAGTGAAGAGGGCATGGGAGCCGTCTCGTATCAACTCGCCACCGATGGAACCGGGAACATCGTTAGCTACGCGAGTGCCAAATTTGACGCTACCCAACGGCGGTACCACCACAACGAGCACGAATGCCTCGCGATCGTCTGGGCGGTCAAGCGTCACTGAAATTACCTTGAGGATCGTCCGTTCATCTTACGAACGGATAGCCGAGCGTGTGCCGGGAAGGGCACACGACCTGCCTGGCGTGCTAGCTCGACATCCAGAAACAGCGAAAACGGAGACGACAAAGGAAAAAGAACCTCTCCATCCACCAGCGTTGCCTAACCTAACTGAGCCACCAGAAACACCCGAGATCTTCGGTATCCAGCAGTACAATCTTGCTGAGGTGGTCGCAGAGGATCAGCAGAGGACACTCCCTGCTGCAGCATCGTCAAGAGCCTTAATTCTAACTATGATTACGAACTACGCGGCGACATCCACGACGAGTGGACAATTCTGGTACGGCAGGATGCCAAAATCAAGGTGCTTCAGCACTAGCATGATTCTGAAATGGCTGGTAATCCGGGTATGGACGAGACTCCTCGACTGATGCAAGCTCGCTTCATGTGGGTGAACCTTCGAAGAGATGTCAGACAGCACGTGAAGAGTCGTTACGTGTGCGCTTGCCTGAAGTCCACGAGGCCAAAGTCACCAGATCACTTGAGACCCCACCAACCCCTTTAACCTTGGGAAATGCTGGCGATTAATTTTAGGGGACCATACCCACGGTCGGGACGAGGGAAGCACTTCAACCTGGTGGTGACCGACTGGTTTTTACGATGGGTGGAAGCCTTTCCAATGGGTTATGGAGAGATAAGTGTCCTACCGATGGGGATACCCGAGACACAACCTATCCGACAACGGGCCCAAACTTTCCAGTGCCAAATGGCGTGATGCATGTGCCAAATAGCAAGCTCACAACTGGACTACTACAACATACCACCCACGAGCCCACCTCACTGAACGGCGTAACCAGGAGATCAAGGAAGGTTTGAGGTTACAGCTGAGGGATAAGCCGCATTTTGAATGGAGTCTGCAGCTTCCACAAATACTATTCCGACTACGGAATCGGCGAAACGCCGCTACGGGAATTTCTCCGAGGAAAGCCCTGCTCGGGAAAGGACTTCGACAGCCCGGCAAATGGACATTTTCGGATCATGCCAAACCAGGAAGCCAAGATAGAAAGGAAGGGATTCTGAACCGGGCGACCTAGTGCACGCGCAGTCGCATATCGAATTCAGCGCTATAGAGGGAGTACACGGTGGTTTTGTGGTTCCGTGGGATAGACTACACCCTGTCATAAAAAATCTCGGAAGCGAAATTTACCTTATTAAGGTAGTTCTGTAGTTTTGGTAAAATCTGAGGAATTGGCTGAAATGTAAGTATGGTGTAGATATGACCTTTATGGACTGATGCCCAACAATTCACTTCGACTCACCGTTCAGTTCATGAGATAATTGCAATTGAATATGCGTATTTTTGTACGCGATCCCTATACCTAACGCGTAAACCGATAGGAGTTTGCTCACATTTCTCGATATAGGTGCTAAACGGATCTTAGGATTACAAAATAAAAACACACGTGTACACAGTACTATTGTGGGATCGATTTAAAAAAAATGACAACTTTTAACGTTCAGTTTCGGAGATATCTACTTATGAAAAGTGGTAATTTTATTCCACACCGAACTCGGGCCCAACCATCTGTAACGGAATGGTAACAGTGTACGCTGCAGCCAGCTGATCGGCGCGTGGTCTGGGAACTCGAAACGTGTTTTTTTCTCGAGTTCTAGTAATTCTGAGACGGATGTGAAATACATTTATTCTGCAAACAAATTTAATTTGTTCATTTTATCCATGTATTTATGCATGTATTTGTCTTTGTTACAGAAAATACAATGTAAACTGTCGGCAAGATGTTGTAAATCCACGATCCGACGTCCTTTGACAGCGAATTTTTGTTGCCGATCGTTGAGGTTAGGGTTATTCTCATCGCGTTTAGCCGCATTTGCTTGACACATGGCTGTCACAGCCTTCAGTCTTTTAGCAGGCGCCTTTATTCTTGTAAACTTTTCTGTGTATCGCATTTGGGTTGAAATTTTCACGCTTTTTTTATTCATATAAAATATTTCGCGAACGACGTATAGTGGGAAGCTCAACGCTATGACTGCAGGAAAATCGCGCTGTTGCCACGATTACAGCATCGCTCTCTAACAAGTATGAGACCTATCTATGCATGAGGTGTGAATGTGTGCGATATATACAAGCTCTGTCAAAAATGTACAACCAACAGCATCGTATAGGCATTGGATGTTACTATTCGACCGAAACTTTTGGCTCATGCGTGAACCTACAGAACTACCTTAAGAAGGGTCTTCGGAAGGTCAAGGTACACGGCAGTTTATTAAAACCCGCCAACCACGTTCCATCGGTAGCAGAGGTCCCGACCGAGCCAAACCATACGGTTCGACGGGCCAAACCTTACGGCCAGTTCGCTGCCGTAACCATCGCTGGTTCCATCCTCCGGAACAGACCAAGGGGTCCAGCCAGCACCCGCGGAGAACACGGGCCACCAGACCAGCTCCAGACCCCATGGCAGGGCATCTACAAATATACCCACGAGGCGGGTTGCAAAGATAAACGGCGTCGCGATGCGCGCCGATCTGCACAAACTCTAACGCCAGACGGAACCTCGCCCTACCATTTGGGGCCCCTACCCAAAATTTGGCCCCTAACCCCAAAGAAATACAGAACACGCAGGATCGAACCGACGCACTTGTTGTGCGCCATCGTGGCGTACTCTAAAATGTTTGCTGCCGTCTTCGTTCCTGCGTCTTCTCTGAACCTGAAAGAGAGTACAAAAAGCATTAGACAATTATAAGACATTAAATATATTCATTCAACCCAGCGCACATTTTGCGTACAATATTCACATACCTTGCGCATACCTAGCGCACAACATTCGCACCCCTTTGCGTACAAGATTTATACACCTTACGCACATCTAGTGCACAACATTTGCACACCTTGTGTACAATATTCATACCATATTCGCACAACCTAGCGTACACTCATGCGACGAATGATACCCCGGAGCATACGAGCTCTAATGCTGCGACTCAGAAACTCGCCGAGGTGGTAATCTTTGACGAAGCCTCTAACACCGAGGTAAGGAGCTCGAGATTTACCCTTTAGATCGAAACGAGGTACTTTTTTGAATACTGAGCCAGGCGAGGACCCCGATGAAAAGGTGCTGGTCGAGATCACACCAAAATCTCACCAACGTTATAAAAACCTTAAACCCTCGCGTTGATAATTAATTAAAAAAAAAAAGACTTTATAAAACTTGGAGTCGACGAGCTGTCGAACCCGACGCTGTATATACGCGGGGCACGGATCGACACTTCGTATCGTTTCGCACCTAAAATCCGAGCGGCTACAGCGGCGAGACAGGAGACCCACGTACTAAAGTCCCTGAAGCATAGACACTAAAGTATCTTCCGGATCCAGATAAGTCTAGTACAGTCCATAAGGGTCGGAGCGCGGTTCGACTCAGAAGCAGTTCTCCAAGCTACCCCTTACCGAAAGGTGAGTCCTCTGCTGAAAAGTGGTACCCTGTCCGCTGAAGAAGTGGCAACCCCTCCCGTCCACGGAATAAGTGGTTCCTACCACTAAATAGTGGTCCCCTTTTGCACCCTGCCCGCTGAAGAAGCGGCAAACTCTCCCTACTTTAAGGGGAAGTTCTCCCACCGATAGCGAGACACTCCAAAGGAAAAAAATTTCGCCGACCTCCAACCACGCCGGTTCCATCACCACGCATATCTCGTACCCCAAACCCGGTTTTAATTTCTTATTTTAATTGTTACCTTCATGTAGTTACACTCCCTCACATTATTTCGAATAAAACGTTAATTATAATAATTTATCCATTTACATTTAAATCCGAGTTCGTTCATTGTGAAAATGTCAGCCACGTAGTTAGACCCATTCTTGTATCATCGATTCTCTTTCCAGTATAGATTTGCGAAAAATAGCAAAACTGTTCATCATGGCTAACCCTTCGACTCTCGTTCGCTTTGTTCACTCTCCCGGTACACAGATCAATCCGGAAATTCAAAAAACAGAAAAAGAAGCTGCGGTTCTGTAAAAGCTGGGAGAGGAGAGGAAGCAGATGAGATAAGGAGAACCGTGTCCCTTGCGCCGAAGTGGACGAGACCCGGCTGGGTCCCGATACACAAGGGGGTCCACGGAAGTGGAAGAATTTTCCAACCTTCCGGTGGAAAGTGGGCAACCACCTCCCCCCACCGAGTTCGGGCTTTAGGCGCCACAGCCTCCGCCCCTGCGACCCCTCCAGCTCGCCGAAATTCCCCTGCCGCCCTTCGCTTCCAAAGCTCCTCCGCTACGACCCGCACTCGCCTTTCCGCCGCCACCTGCTCCCCCTGAACTTCCTGCCGCCCCTAGCACTCCATAATCGCCTCCCTCCACCTCTCCTAACCATCCATCCTCCCCCGATTTGCCGCCAGAAATCAATCAATTGTCGTCAATATCTTGCATCGAACACAGGTAAGGAAAAATATATATTCTCGGGTACTGAAAACTAGAAGACGTAAACTTTCTATTGCTCGAAGACAACGAAAGATGCAAAACCGTAGGTACCGGTTAGCTGAAAATATGGATTCGTCTCGCATCAAATACAATGGATGAAAAATGCATTTAGGCATCGCAAATCCAAAGGTATGGATTTGTTCGCTCGATCGCAAGCAATGAAAAGGGCAATAACAAATTCTTATACTATTAGGTATCGAAAAGGCAAAAATGGGGCCGGGTTGGAATTCCGAACTTTAAATGGTCAGAACGCTCAAAACTCCGAAAGAATACTACCCCAAACGTTCAAAACTCCGAAAGAATTTTACCCGAAAGACCAAAACTTCGAAAATCTGACCGGGGCCGGGTTGAAATTCTGAATTTTGAATGATCAGAACGCTCAAAACTCCGAAAAAATACTACCCCGAAAGATCAAAACTGCGAAAAAATTTTACACGAAAGACCAAAACTCCGAAAATCTGAAGAGTGTCACAATTATTCGGCTATAGATGTCTTAAGAATTTCAAAATTCTCAATAAATCGACGAATTATTTAAGTTTTCTTAAATTAAGAAGTGATGTTACGGCAATTTTGAAATTTGTCAAGACAATGTTATACGTTCTGCTTCATTGACAGTCACCTGCGTAGACTTTCGCTGGCATGATCTTGATGAACCTTGTCATTTCGGAACATTAAAATTAGGAATTTTACACCGTCGGCGCATTCAAAGTTCGAAATTTCAATCCGGCCCCATGTGTCACATCCGGAAGGGATGAGAGCATAATATTTTCGTTTCCCTCTTTGTTGCCTACGCCTAGCGCAATAGCGCAGGATGAGGGTAAAAAGGGGTAGTGCGTGGGAAAGAATAGAATTAAGGAATTGACGCGATATTTCGGTATTGAGAAATAATGCGACAGAATTGGTGTACGATTGACACTATGTTATTTATTATAAGATTACTAGACGGGTTAAAGCGATCAGGCCTACGATGAATGATACAGAAAATAAAAAGGTATGGTTACCTTACATTGGTTGTGTTTGACGCTCGGTCGCTCGGTCGCTCGCTTACGTGGATGTTTGTTGTCGCTCGCGTTACAAGGGCCTTCGCTCTTGGCCCGGTGCGCTCGCTGGTACAATTGTTGGTAAGACGCTCGCAGGATTTTACGCTGGACGTATGTATACTCGACGTATTTACTACGACGGGCACTACGCGTAGATAGAAATATGAACGGCGCGCAAGGTCGATGAATTGAGATTGATATTCACGGACCGATGATAGAAATTATATAAGTGTAAAATAAAACTTTTGTGACTCGAAAAATGAAGACTGTTCGTAGGAAAGTTGATTCGAGATATTCTTAGGCTTCTGAATTATGACTTGATTCGAGGAGTGATTCGATGTTGGTTGACGGAAGACTGAGCTCTGAATTTGATAAAGATTGTCGGAAGACTGGGATTGAGACACGATAGAAGAACTTAACGTGATGGTGGTTGACGGCGGGACTGGGATTGAGACTCGATAGAAGAACTTGATGTGATGGTGGTTGACGGGAGACTGGTATTGAGACTCGATAGAACAACTTGATGTGATGGTGGTTGACGGGAGACTGGGATTGCGACTCGATAGAAGAACTTGATGTGATGGTGGTTAACGGGAGACTGGCTTCAGGAAGAAAGTCTTTCTTCATCTGAAAATAAGGAGGGGTTCAGTAGTGAGAGACGAACCCCAGGGAGAGTGCGATTTTGGTCATCTAGTTCTGCAGGGATTGGACCATTGGTCGTGATGATATCGGTTGATTAGCGTGATTGGTCGCGGTATGGTATGCGAATACTTTACAGATTCGTTAGTCACGTGCGTAGCCTTATTCCAGGGCACCAGTTCTGACTAATATGCGTATGAAGAGAAGGAGACCTTTGTCCCGTGTTTCGGCGAAAAAGCGCTTGAGATATAGAGTTCGATATCGGAGACCTAAGCATTCGCATGGTTTGTGTTATGTCAATTTATGGCTATGGTGACTTCTCATATCGAGAAGTTTGTATGTCGGACTACGCTGAGAGACCGGATGTCTTATTTTTCAGTCAGTGTTATAAATTCGTCGGAGCCATCTGGGCTATGTTATGATGAAGTAATCTAGGGTCGCGGCTTCTCTTGGTCACCATGCGGATGGGCCGGCGTAGAGTTTTTGGAGTCTGTTGATCGAGTTGATGGTTGGTTCCTCGTTCGACAGCTCTTCTTGGAATATGTGCCTGAGATCGTGTTCTTGTTGACAGCCAATGGGATAGGAAAATTCGATGACTGTGGCGGTGCTGCCATCCTATATATATCGCTGTAGGTAGAATATGCGTGCAAAACGTACGCACGTTCCGTTTTAAGCTGTTACGCGTCTTATTCTTAAATTTATATATGTATAATAATAAGCTTATAACGGCAAATGAGGATATTGGGAATAACCGAGAGAAGGCACAGTCGCTAAGATGTAACGCATGATAAGATCATGTCAGCGAAAGTCTACACAGTTGACTGTAAATGATGTAGAAGATACAACATTGTCTAGACAAATTTCAAAATTGACGTAAGATGACTTCTTGATAAAAAAAATTCTTGAAATAATTTTTCGATTAATTGAAAATTTGCAAATTTTTAAAACTTCCATAGCCGAATTATTTTGACAGTGTTCAGATTTTCGGAGTTTTGGTCTTCCGTATAAAATTCTTCCGCAGTTTTGATCTTTCGGGGTAGTATTCTTTCGGAGTTTTGAGCATTCTGATCATTCAAAGTTCGGAATTTAAATCCGGACCCATCTTCAATTTCGGAATATTAAAATTCGGAATTGTAAACCGTATAAGCATTTAAAGTTCGGAATTTCAACCCGGCCCGCAAAAATCTGAATTTCTCTTCAATAAACGAGATAAAGAATATACATATTTGGGTACTGCGAATCCGACATTTATTCGGAGACTATCAACAATTGATATCTTCGTCAACGGCCTCAAGGTACTGTTGTCTAGAGTACTGTTTTTTAGGTAATTTTTAAGGAGGAATAACTAAAAAAAATCATAAACTATATTATAAAATAAATAAAAATAAATAAAATTAAATGAAAAAAAAAATTATCATGTACTTTTGTACTTTTTTACAACGGCGCACGGAAAATGCCCGCAATTGGCGACTAGTGTTGGGGACGTTGTGTGAATCCGAAAAAAAATACTTCCCATATTAAATCTGTATGAATGATGTAATTTTTGGTACCAGATGCAGAAAAAAGAATGACAAAACGATGACATGCTAAACTTTGATTGTCATTTTTTCCCTATTTTCCTGACCTTTCCACGAGTTATATATTTTTTTGAAATCGACTCAATTCTGTCACCTGGGTTCAAATAATGTCTACTGAAGGTATAGGCCAAATCTCAGCTCAATCCGTCAATTGGTTATCGAGATATCGGCGTTGCCGATTTGACAAGGATGATTTCGAGAAAACCCGTTTTAAAGTTGCTACGTCTCGACTGCTCCCTGAATGAACACCTTATGATTTCTATAACTTGGCTAATTTTATGAGAATCATTAACCGGTTTTAATAAGGAAACGTTAATTGCATGTAAAGGGCCATCTTTCAAAGCCTATACAAATGCTTTATTTATTGTATGCAGCTGCAGCTATGAAAGGAGTCATTGGTCCAGAAAACAAATTTCAATCCATCGATATCTTGGTTTCATTCCGAAAGATAACCTTAAGATGATAACCATATGCTACAAATCTTCCCCGCTACAGATGCTGATGACACTTGAGACTATACAGGTTTTCACAAGTCAGCCACAGAGTTGAAGCATCTTTTTTCGTCGCCGACGTTCATAGCCGCTCTCCAACCGATGGGAAATTTTTGTTATGGCTCGAATTTTGAATATTCACAACATATATGAAAATAGCGTTCTTCATTACAAACAAAAACTATAAACTCTAGGGATCCATCGCCAAAGAATTTTGGCTTCGACCGCGCACCCCATGGACCACTTGGGCGCAGATGCACTTTAGGCCTGAAGTAACAACCATGAAATACATGTTTTGAACTCATACATCCCGACTTTCGGTTTTTTAAATTTTATCTCGTTTTCCTCGGCATTCAATATTAACGCTTTATTAGAAAACTCTGGTGGTCCATTTTTCCCGAAATGGAAGTGATAGACAAAAATTATTTTTCCGAAGGGAGATCCATTTTTGATGATGTGCTGCGCTCAGAACTGGCCACACCTTGAATGAATCAGTCAGTCAGTTAACATCATTTCTCTTGGAAGTCTTTTCCACTCATTCATATGGAAAACAACATAGAGAAATCGAAACGCAAAGCCGAATTAAGTGACCGCAATTATTAAATGGACATCAACAGTCATCGATAAATAGCTCAAATAGCTCGTCCGGAAGGACTGGAGAATTCTGGGCGCAGGACACGGTGATCATGGGACAATCTGGCGAGAGATTGACACATCATTCGAAAGTCGGATATTGGCCGGTTCCATAATCAATCGCAACCACATTGACCCACAACAATTTCTCAAAGATGTTCAAGAAATGGTTCTTCAACATGTGCGAAATACTATTTGCAAGCACAAGTACCTTCAATGCGTTAAACTTAATACAGTGTTCAATGGTGAATTCGCGAGTGGTAACAAATATGTCAATAAAAGTATTAATACGCGAAACAGTGAACTATTTAACACAAGCGATTTGATCAAGTGGTATGGACAACGCGTTATGAGGCCTACTATAACCCTGCTTGACGATTTTCAAGAACATGATCGTGGCTCGGCTTTATGCAAAATACTTAACTTTACGTTAAATGTGAATAGGTATAATCCGATGCGCGCTGTGTGCTGTACATCAATACCGCGGGAGATAATGATGAAGAGGGCTGTGATTAATGTGAAATCAAACGATCATGCATGTTTCGCATGGGCAATAGTCGCAGCTCTATACCCAGCTGAATAACACAGTGACCGTCCGTCTTCTTACCCACATTATTTAACAGTACTGAATGTACAGGGTATTGAATTCCCAGTGACCATACGTTAAGGTAACACATTTGAACGCAGAAACAATCTATCGTTCATCGTGCATACCACCACCGCCAAAAAAGACATTGTTTCAATACGCGTGGCTTACCATAAGAAGGAAATTTGCTATACAGCAACTTGCCATACATGCAAGATACTGAGGACAAAAACGTAGGACATTTCACATGGATCAAAAACCTGTCGAGGCTCGTAAACGCACAACTGAATAGAGACGGTCATAAAAAATATATATGTTATCGGTGTGTACACTTTATACGATTAATATATAGTTACATATACTAGACAAATTTTAAAAAATTCATTGTTGCAGATATTTGCATAAGTACCTTTAATTCACCAACCTTAGCCAGAAAGAGCGATGTCTATTCATTGTGTATGCCGATTTGGAGTGTGTTTTAGCAAAGACTGATGAAAAGAACCAAGCGAAAGATATACATTAACAGCATGCAGTATTTAGTATTGGTACACTACATGTGTTGTTGGTATGACCAATTGCTTTCTCCGTATCATTCACGCCGCAGTACTGATTGCGTATTATGGTTTGTGGAAGAG
Organism: Ophion ellenae; assembly: GCA_963210295.1. Taxonomy (NCBI): domain Eukaryota; kingdom Metazoa; phylum Arthropoda; class Insecta; order Hymenoptera; family Ichneumonidae; genus Ophion; species Ophion ellenae. The sequence continues at coordinate 18,538,303 of OY723389.1, forward strand.
CTCAAAAATCTAGCACTACGCATAAAATACATTTTTTGCGACATATCCCAATAATATATTTACCACCCAACGCGTAGGCAAGTTTTCGAGCAGCAACTCAATGCCATATATGTGGAACACCATTTGCGCAAGACGATGTCCGCGTTAAGAGACTATTACTATCTGACTGAACGTTATAGAGGCCCTGCCCATTCTAATTGCGACTTAAATTACAAACAATCGTTTTTCATCACAATAATTTTTCATAATTTATCGGATTACGATGCGCATTTTATCATCAAGGAAGTAACCACAGCATTCCAAGGGAAAACCGACGTTCTTCCAATAACTAAAGAGAAATAAATATCGTTCACGAAGCATGTTCAAATTGCCGACGATTTAAAACATACGATTTAATTACGCTTTATCGATTTTTACAAATTTCTCAACACCAGTCTTGACTAATTAGCATCATTTTTGACCGAGGACAAACTCAACATTTTACGCATGCAATTTCCAAACCTATCAAGAGACGATTTCAATTTGCTGGCATGAAAAGGGGTCTTCCTGTATGAATATATCGATGACGTGACCAACCTGAACGACACTTACTAGCCCCACGTGACGCATTTAACAGTTCCCTGACAGATGACACAATATCCAAGAGTGAGTACGCACATGCTAAGAACGTTTGAAAGTGGTTCTCTATTCGAACTCTCGGTGAATATAGCGATTTATACTTGAAGACAGATATCATGTTATTAGCAGATATTTTCGAAAACTTTCGAGATACGTGCATTGAGAGTTATGGACTGGACGCGTATTGCTACAGGTATACCCAGGTAACTACACGTTATCTGGGTATACCTGGGATGCAATGTTAAAGCACTTGAATATTAAATTTGAATTATTAACGGACATCGATATGATTTTATTCGTTGAACGGCGTACACGCGGTGGTCTGAGCTAATACTCCAACATGCTAATAATAAGTACATGAAGTTGTTCGACCGATCGAATTCATCATCATACTTAATGTATTTAGATGTCAACAATTTGTATGAATGGGCAATGTACCAACGTTTGCCATATGCAGATTTTGATGGGTCAACGACGCGTCCAAGTTTGATCTATCCTCTATCGCGCTAGATTCACCTACAGGTTACATCCTTGAAGTCGACTTGCAATATCCACAATCTCTACATGATGCGTACAAAATCTACATCTTGATATAAGTCGAGTGTAAAATTTGAAAATTCTTTCGGAAATGTTCAAAAATTTATTACTCAAAAACTATGAACTTTAGCAAAATTTTATAAAGAATACTTTCGTTTTAAAATTGCCCAAAATGTTTAAAAAATAATAATTCATCCTGAAAAACTTGAATTTTTGGAAAAATTGTTTTAACAATTGGCTATAAATAAAGGAATGCTCGACTTTTCGGCAAAAAATTGTGATATTCGGATTCAGCGGATCAAAATACATTAAAAAAGTTTAGCTTCATCCATCGAGCTAAAAATTTTACGAATATATAACACCGTACCCACATCGAAAACTTCAAACGCGTTTTTCTCGAAACTATGTTTTTCAAGTCGGTGACCACTATAATTAAAAAATCACTCAATATATTTCGATGAAATTTGGTTTGCTTATTGATAGCATTAAAAACTAGTCCTTAATCGAAGGATTTTCATTTTTGCAGAAAATTTCAATTTTTTGAAGACAATAAACGAGCGATTTTTCGGTCGAAAATTGAAAGTTATCTGTCGGAAGCCGCCATTTTGTTAATTAAAAAAAACTTCGATTAAGGGATAGATTTATGATTAAACTAATGATTTTTTTTTTTTTTATTTCAGATGATCCAGTAAAATTTTATAATGGTCACCTCAAAGCTACAAGCCGAAGGGGGTCTGACAAAGATGGTGATATTTTTATAAATAATCAACATTTTTCTTTGAAAATTCGTACAAGTCAAGTTGAAAAATAACATAAAAAGTCTGTGGAACCAGTTTTGTAAAACAAACTGAATTACTATGAAAAAAATTATTGAAAATGCTCGTTTTTTTATGCCTCTGACTGCACCTCACCCCTTAAATACTCCATTTCGAGCGCTAGCTAAAAACGATGTTGAAAAAAAATATTTAAATTGATGAATAATGCGGTGTTTGGGAAAACGATTGTGTTTGTTCACGTCTGGTGTTGATGTACATGATAGGGTGGTCCTTAATGGGGGTGTTGACGAATTTCGACGAGTGCGCACCCCAGATAGGTTCGAAATAAATAAATAAAAATGTGTGCGAAACCCCGGCGCTGTAGTCCAATGAGAAGACGTGCCTGTAAGCTCGTTTTGTTTGCCATTTGAATAACATGGGATTTTCAGACTAATTCAGTCATTATTTTTTGGAAGTGCTTCTAAGCATTAAAAAAATGTTATTCATATAAATCTATTTTTAATTGGTATATCTACGTGTTAAATTTTTTCAAGGTGTTATAACACCCCTTACACCCCCCACCTCCCTCATGTTATACACGACGGCAAATTGATCAACTTGACTACCTGTTTTTAGCCGCTTGGTGCTTTACAGTATTTCACTCATTCAAAGGTAGTCTTATTTGCGTCATAAGTTTGTATAAATAATAATTGTACACGTAGGAAAAAATATTTATTTCAATTAGCGTATTTTAAAATACATCTATAACACTTTATACTTTTTTAAAAATAATAATTAAAATTCAAATGTTTTCATCACCGTCTGTTTTTCGGGTCGGGAAAGCTTTTACGATATTCCGAGACTACCTGAAGAATATAGACTGGTTCTGATCTTCGTTTCGTGTAAGAATATTGTTGTATTCTTTCATTAAATGAACTGCTCTCTCAGCCGTATCATTTACGAGTTTTAAATGTTTGACCACATTTAAACCTCCGTTAAAATGTTCATCTCCAGGCCAAAAAGACTGATCGAGTTTTAAAAAATTCGTACTAATTTCGAATCTCGTGAAAAAGTTTAGCGAATGTGGAGATACTAAGTAATCCATCTCTTCGTCGAGTATAGTCTTAATATCTTTGGGATTTATCTCTATGGGATTGCAGTAATCCTCTTCGATGTCGTCACTCGTGTTTAACTCGAGCAACATTTTTCGTTCCACGCACAGTGATATTTCGTGATCAAAAAACGACATCGCTGCAGGTTGCGGATTGAGATACCATAAGTGCTTTATGAGTTTTTGGATTGCAACTCGAGAAACGTCAGCATTAATTGACTTGTAATTGTCAAATTTTTTCAAAAGCGGAAAGTCGTGGTTCGGTGCTTGAGGTGCAAATGGAGCTGTGAACCGTGCTCTCAGGGATAAATCAGATTGCTCAGTGCTCATAGAGATAAATTCCACGATAAATAAATTCTACGAAAAATGTTGCTCGAGTTGAACACGAGTGACGAAATCGAAGAGGATTACTTCAATCCCATAGAGATAAATCCCAAAGATATTAATACTATACTCGACAAAGAGATGGATTACTTCATATCTCCACAATCACTAAACTTTTTCACGAGATTCGAAATTAGTACGAATTTTTTGAAACTCGATCCGTCTTTTTGGCCTGATGATGAACATTTCAACGAATGTTCAAATGTGGTCAAACATTTAAAGGTCGTAAATGATACGGCTGAGAGAGCAGTTTATTTAATGAAAGAATCGAACAATATTCTTACACCGAACGAAGATCAGAAACAGTATATATTCTTCAGGTAGTCTCGGAATATCGTAAAAGCTTTCCCAATAAAAAAAAAACCGACGGTGATGAAAACATTTTAGTTTTAATTATTATTTTTTTAGAGTGTAATATGTGTTTTGAAATACGCTAATTAAAATAAATATTTTTTCCTACATGCACAATTATTATTTTTACAAACTTATGACGCAAATAAGACTGCCTTTTAATGATTGAAATGCTGTAAAGCACCAAACGGCTAAAAACAGCTAGTCAAGTTGATCAATTTGCCGTCGTGTATAATATGGGGGGGGGGGGGTAAGGGTTGTGATAAGGCCTTGTAAAAAAATTTCACGTAGATATACCAATTAACCCAGAAATCCCATGGTATTCAAATGGGAAATAAAACGAGATTACAGGCACGACTTCTCATTGGACTACAGCGCTGGGGTTTCGCACACATTTTTATTTATTTATTTCGAACCTATCGGGGGGGGGGGGGGGGGGGCGCACTCGTCGTAATTCGTCAACACCCCCATTTAGCCCCACCCTAGTGTATAACCATTGAGGCGAACACACAACTTGAGTGAACGGGAAATAATCCATTTATTTTTTAACATAATAACAAGAATGTTTGGCAGTAGTATTACCGATCTGATGAACAAGCCTCGCATGAATAATTCCCTATATCTGTTGCAGAGAAAAATTGCCTGCTTTAAACATATGGCGTCGACCACCTGGTCGATGATGTACACCGAGGGTGACGAACACGCGCCTCCAGATGTGCCGCCCAAAATCGAATTAATTCCCGAGTGATCACAGAAGTATCTCCGTGGTTTCGAATGTGAAAACTTTGAGCCCGGACTTTCAAGCGAATTCTCACTTACAACGTACAATTTTAAGAGATGCAATGCTCTGCACGTGACCGCGCCGGTGAAAAAATGTTCCTAGATAAATATCGATCATGGATACCAAACGAGAGAGCGCCAAACACGCCGCCCGAGAACGAAAGAAACCGGTAAGGGGCGTTGTCCATGGCAGCCCTTCAAACTGTAGCCCGTGCGCTCGTGTACCGTCATGAGAACTCCCCAGGGAGTGGTGCCACCCACGGCAGCCATCGAAAGTGTAACCCGAGAGCTCGGTTCCCGACATCATTTGATGTTATCGAAGGAATTATCTTATTCCTGAAGGAGAATGTGCGCAATCATATAGATGCGCACATTCTCCTTCTTTGACAGAATGGGAGGAAGGGTTTGGCGCAGAGGCGATGATAGCAAACTTACACAGCCGAATCGTATTTTCCGAAAACTTTATTGCGGTAGAATTGCGCAATATCGACGCAAAATTTAACAAGCCAATATATGTGTGTATGTGCATACTCGATGTATCCATAACGAGTTTGTATGAACTTCATCATGAGTGTATGGTATCTCTGTATAGGAATAAATGTTAAGTCATGTATATCGATACAGATAGTCTTATAAATGACATTGAAAGCGATTACGTATATACGGATATGAAGTGCGACATTGAAAAATTTGATGCGAGCGACCATTCGGCGGACAATAGGTATAGTACGCCACTCGTCAACAAGAAGCTACCAGGCCGTATGAAGGACGAAAGTGATGGTGTAATTATGACCGAGTTCATTGGACTTCGATCGAAAATGTATGCGACACGTGTTGACTGGAAGAAGAAGGAGACTGAAAAAATTGAAGGTGTCGAGAGTAGTGTTGTGGCTAGGACGATTAGGTTTGACGATTATGTTCGGTGCTTGATCGAAAAAATTGAAATGAGCCGTAATCAAACGCGTATCAGATCACAGTTTCACAAGGTCCACACAATTCGAGAGACAAAAATCGCTCTACGTTCTCACGATGATAAGCGGTATATCATACCTAGAACTTCTGAAACCCTGCCGTAGAGGCATTACAGAATACTGCCGTAAAAAATTATGTACATTTTTTGTTAACAGTAATTAATTTTATAAAAATGGATTTTTGTCTATGAGTAAAGGAAACGGCTCTTTCTAATCCATGCGTTTATTTCCTTTATTTTCCTATATACCATTCCCATACACTTTCCGAGAGTGGGGAGAAAGGGGATTGGAGGACGAGAAAATGCTGAGGCCATGGCGCCATGCCCCACCTGCAGTTGAGGATTTAACAGAAGACGACATGTACCCGATCGTATGTGTTAAGGGTCGTGAAAAACGAGAATGGCTAGCTGATATACTAAATATGAAAAATGATCTAGTTATTGGAACATTGGATGTGGGCTTTGAAGATATGGATGCATTGAGTAAATTAGATGGAAGCTCAACTCTACGTTATGAAATGCACGAAAAAAATGGTGCAGTACAAAATATATTTAAAATCTTTAAATAGTGGTCGAATCTTAAAGATTCGTGCGAAAAAATTAAATGTAGGATTATATAATTGTTTATTTTCCTCACCTCGTACTCCGTTGTGTGAGCATCATCTGTTATCGCATTACACAACTGAATGAACATTTTCTTTAGAATGTGAAAGAAAATTTCTTTTATGTGGAATTTAATGAAAAATACATTAATATAATCGCCCGATGATTCTCGAAGCCATTCATCGGTATACGTTCGATAGATGTTCAAGAGACGTTCGTTGGACGCTTGTGAGACGTGCGAAGACGTTCGAAACCATTGGCGAGACGTTTACAAAGTGTGCGAAAAAGTTTAATAGATGTTTAGGGATGTTTGAAGACGTTCGAAGAAGTTCGAGAGACTTTCGAAGGCGTTCATAAGACGTTCGCGAGATGTTCGACGGCATTCAAAAGACTTGAGAAGAAGTTGAGTAGATATTCAGAGACGTTTAAAGACGTTTGAAGACGTTCAAGAGACGTTGGAAGAAGTTCAATGGATGTTCAAAGATGGTTAAGAACGTTTGAAAATGTTTATAAGACGTTTGAAGACATTCATGAGGGGATCGAAGACGTTCGAAGATGTTCGTAAGATGTTCAAGAGATTTTTCAAGGCGTTCATAAGACGTTCGCGAGACATTCGACGACATTCAAGAGACGTTGGAAGAAGTCCAATTGATGTTTAGAGACGTTCAAAGACGTTAGAAGATGTTCAAGCGACGTTAGAAGAAGTTAAATAGATGTTCAGAGACGGATAAAGATGTTCGAAGACGGTCAAGAGACGTTCAAAAACGTTCATAAGACGTTTGAAGACGTTTCATGGGGGGTACGAAGATGTTCAAGAGACTTTTGAATACGTTCGTGAGACGTTCAAGAGACTTTCGAGGACGTTCGTCGGACGTTCGAAGATTTTCATGGCGTTTCAGTTTGTTTGGGCTTGTTCGAGTTTGTTTGAGATTGTGTTTTCCCATGAATCGAGCACTCTCTTGCTATTCGTTTGCACATGACCCACTGCGTGAGCTGCCTTTCGGCAGCCAAGATTGGCGCCTTTTATTGTAAATAACACTCGTGCTTACACCGTTCGCGAATACTCCAAGTACATGCTGTGGCGAACTTTTTACCACATTTCTCAGTCGATGTCAAGTCCTCCCTTACTTTCTGCGTCGGCGAAACAGAGGCAACGGGCGAATGCACGGTTCCGTAGAACGTGTCTCACGACGTCGTGTTGGGCGCCACGGATTGAATACCGCCGGTCCACGAGCGACTTAATTGTTTGAGACGTCGTGGATACAAGGGCTATGAAAACGCAATAAAAAGGGGTGGTGAGGACTGAAGGAGAGATAGCTAACTGAGCTCACCTGAGTGAGAGAGGATGGCAGAGGGGCGCAGACGTGCGGAATAAATAAAATTTCGGACCACTAGGAACAGTAGGCTTTTATTTAAGCAACCGGGACTTTGCATCATATTGAATGCTCGTGTAAAACAAACGTGACGCGGGATCAGAAAAATCGGCGAGACGCAACGCCAGACATAACGCAACAGCTTACAGAAAACGATATTGCCAAGTTAGACAGGACGAAAATAATTAACTGGTCCTTCAGCCAGAGGACAACTCATGGAAGCGGCCGGTACTATCCTCAAACGCATGGTCTACAGGGTGACTCAAAATACGCAGGTCAAGTAACAGATTGGGTACGAAGAATAACCGAAACGATCTGGAAATGACGTATGGGCGATAATCGAAGCACGAGAGGTAACCAGAGGTAGTGTCAACGAAGGTAGGATACGACAGATAACCAGAAGTAGCGTAATATACGAAAGAAACCCAGGAAATAGCGTAACATACGAGAAGTAACCGGAAGTAGCGTGGAATACCAAAGATAGCCGAAAGTAGCATGGAAGACCAAAGATCACCGAAAGTAGCTCTGAATACGAGAGGTAACCGAGGTTTATTCGGGCAAGAGATATCATCCTGGGGCTCTCAAAATCCTTGCTACGTTGGTGAATCGACGATCGTTTGAGCGTTGCCGCGTATACAATTACGCGTACCGAGAAGATCTTCGAAACCAAACTACTCGGCTAATATAATACGCCGCATAGAAAATTCGCCGTTTAAGTAATTCATAATGCAAGATACAATAAGATAATATACCGAGATGCCAAACACGGCTTGGACAAGGCCAATTTTGACCGAACGAGAGCGCAGGGTTTTCTGCTCCCGAGCCCTTTTCTTCTTTTAGACGCGCCTCGTGGCGATCGAAAAAAAACTATGACGGGGCCTGTTCCCCAAAACTCACAATGGCCACTCGGGAGCGAAAACTCATGCTCAGCCAGAGATAAAGGACGGAGAATGGGGCTCACTACTATGATGTTCGAACCGGCACGCACTGACTTTAAGACTTGCCGATTCTTTTCGTCACATCTCGAAGGTCGGCGCTCCCCACCCCTTCGCCACGCCGACACAGTTCTTGCTCCAGCGCGACAATAGCGTTGTCCCCCTCTCCTTTGTTATGGAATTCTTGGAATTCGCCGTTGCTCGTCCCGACGATGCCGAATTTCGAACTTCGGCATCCATGCGATTGACGCGTGTGGCCTTCGGGGTCGGTCGACACCTGCCACCACCCCGCCGATACCCGCATGCAGATTTCCCCTCGCAGTAATATGTGCCAGCACCGCGAACGCCTTCCTCCAGGACCCGGTGAGCGACGAAGAATGCGGGGGAGGCCTCCCTCGCAGAGGCAAGGCACCCCTCAAACCCCTCGATGGATTCACACTCAACGCTGAACGGCAAAAACAACACCTGTGGTCCACCGTTACCCTCCGTGGTTTCATCACGAAGGCGCCGGTGTTAACAAACTGCGAAGCTCGCGATGACGGCAGGAACCTGCGACTCCAAAGCCGCGTCGTCCGAGGGGCAAGAGACACGTTGCGTTGGTCCTAAGCCAGCGTCCTCTCGGTAATCCCCTGACCGCGAGCACCGGTGTTCTGTGCTCGCCTGCTCCGATAAATGAAAATCCGCGTGTACCCGCCTGTGTCAACGCGCTGAGCGGACAATGGCGCCCGGACACCTGACCTTCCCCGCTGCCAATGGCTTCCTAGCCATTCACGTAGATCATCCACAAGGTGGTCCTCTCAGGAGAGAGGACCACCTCGTGGATGATTTGCGTTTACAAAAGGGGGGCGGGATGTCATAGCCACGGGCACTCGTAGTCATTCAAAATTTTAATAACATTAATTTGAAAAAAAATAGTCCAACTCTCGGTATCGAGAGCACGCCAATTAAGTACGGCTGTCTTAAACACGGTGGTCTTAGGCCACGGCGTGCGTTTCAAATAATTGGGATTCCCTTACGTGGAATCCCTTCAATATTGTAGCAAAAAAAAAACAAATTCGCTGGTATACGCCTTTTTCCTGATCCCGAAGTGTGAGTCGGCAATCTGGTCGCCCGACGCGCCTCCAAAAGGGTCGTAAATCCGACTCACTGCTCAAAATCATTCTGCACAATATGGCTGGATTAAAAAGACGTCACAATACATATATGCGTTTCGCGAGGGAAAGTGCCGATGCGGCTCACGAAGTGTGTCATATGCAAACAAATAGCAAGAGAGTGCTCGATTCACGGGAAAACACAATCCCAAACAAACTCAAACAAACCCAACAAAACCAAAACGCCATGAAAACCTTCCGTCCCACGAGGGTCTTTGAAAGTCTCCTCAACGTCTCACGAACGTCTTCGAACCCCTCATGAATGTCATCAAACGTCTTATGAACGTGCTCGAAGGTCTCTTAAACGTCTTTGAACCCCTCATGAATGTCTTTAAATGTCTTATGAACATTTTCGAAAGTCTCTTGAATGTATTTGAAGGTCTTCAAACGCCTCTGAACATATATTGAATTTCTCCGAACACCTCGCAAACGTCTCGCGAATTTTTTTGAACGTCTTCGAACCTCTCACAAAGTCCAACAAACGTCTCTTGATTATATTAATTTATTTTCCATCAATTGCCATACAAAAGAACCTTTGTTTCACATTCGGCAGAAATATTTTATTCCGTTGTGTAATCCGATAACAGATGATGCTGATATAATGTTCTACGGGCGAGGAGAATAAAAATTCACATAATGTGGGATGTGATTTTTTGAATCTCATTGTCACAAAGAACTCCCCGAACAGTTGCCAATTAATTTTGTGCCCGTATAGTCTGATCTTTCCAATTTGCCTCGGCTACAGTTAAGATTACGCGCTACCGATATCGAGATTTCGATTTCGTTGGGTCTTATTGGGGTTTCGGACGTTCTTGTCCGTCGAGGGGAGTATCTCCCAAAGTATCGAGCTGCCCGACGGAGAGGAGCGCCCGACGGAGGTCCCCAAAAAGCGGCGGAGGTCCGGGCGCAATACCGGTGCCCCACGGATAAGGTGCCTGAACATTGGAGAACGGTCGGAGGTTAGGGTTATTGGCGAAGCGTCATAGAACCCCTTCGTGCCGATTTTGACGTGAGTCAGATGCCCTGTTTTCGTAGTGCACCAGGCGATGCGACCTTGGGCGATCTCGATAAGCTACCGCGGGAATATTTCCCGATAAGTTACCGATAGCATATAGAGGCGATTCGCGTCAGAGGGCAGGAGTTAGCGGTCAAGGGATTTGACGTTTAGATCGCGATTTTGCGAAAAAGTCTCGAAGCAACAGTCTGCCTCGAGTCTCCGGTCCGGCAACTCCGCTTTGGTCTTGCGCTCCCGTATTGACAGTGTTTCTGTCGACACGCTCGGTTTCGTTTCCGATCGCGCTACGCAAGCGCGCGTTATCAAGTGCATTTCGGTACGTTTTTCGTGAAGTGTGTGTTAACGTGATTGAAGAATTCTCGTACGAGATTCCTCCACCGAGCGTGAGGAATACCAGTGCATTTTCGGTGAGTTCTCGCATTTCAGATGCATGCAGTGCGTTTCGGTATGTTCTTCGTGAAGTGTGTGTTAACATGATTGAGGTATTCTTTTTCGAGATTCCTCAACCGAGCCTGAGGAATACCAGTGGATTTTCGGTGAGTTCTCGTATTTCAGATCTTATGATTTTTGCTCCCGTCGTGGTCTTGCACTAAAATACTAAACGATCCGTTTGTGCTTTCGCTGACATCGTTATGATTCTCCCTATTTATCGAAATCAGATCCCGACCATCATTATCAAACCTTGCAGCCTGAGTGGCTGTGCACTGCGCCGTGACCGTCCGCTCGCGCCGATGTGCCCTAGTGCGGTTTGCCAGTTCCGAGAACCCCATAACTGGAGAGTTCAATTTTTAACCCCTGTTTTTGTTTATTTCATTTTTCCGGTTCCGTGTTTGTGCTGTTTGGTGGGGATTGACGTAGTTTCACCCATCCCCCAGGTGATACCGGTCGCTAACCCGGTAAAACAAATGAGCTGACGCTCACCGGAACATGCTGGTGCATCAACGAAAGCGCACGGCCGAAGGTAACGCGATTACTTTCCCGAGGATCGAGAGATCCGAAGGAGAAGATCCGTCACAAATGTTGCATTCAATTTATTTGCACGAATGTTCATGATTCGAGCACCATTTTAAATACATTTTGTAATGCACAATTTTTGTCATGCTTTGCACAACGTAGTGTCGAATGTCCATCTCATTTCCTCAATGCATCCATATCTTCAAAGTCCACACCCAACGTTAAAATAACTAGACCATTTTTCATACTTAGTATACCATCTAGCCATTCTCCTTTTTCATTATCCTTAACATATACGATGGGGCACATGTCATCTTCTTGTTGAACCCTCAGCTGCAGCCGTTATGAAACCTTTAGCCATGCTATATGAAACCTTTCCATTGGCTCACTTTAGACCATGATGATTCCGAATCAACCGTAATGCTTCGCATCTCTCAGATTTTGTAAGAAGTCTCCATCAGTGCAGCCAGATCGCGCGCAAAAGTTACCCCCTCTCTAGACCCCTGAGCGCCCATCACACAATCATAGTAGCGTGTGTCCGTGAGCGAGCGACGCTCGGACGTCTTCGGAAAGAGCCGAACGCCATCGAAGTTTCCCGACCGCGCCTTCGGCAGCTACACCAATACATGGACTCTGAGCACGTTCATGTACGGCCAAGCCGAAACGAAGGCTTCGAGGGAAAAAGCAATCTGAGCACGACTCGCGCGTGACGTCACCCGACGGCACGAGCGAGGCTTTTAGATGATTTCAATGCTTATTTAGCTCTTGATTCTCTGCGTTATTAATGTATACAAAAAAATGTATCGCACACTCTGATCGCTTATTTTTTTAGTTTATACGTTAATTTAAATATAATAATAAATCTCAATTACAACTTATTTATCTTCTAAAATATTGTTTACGGTTTATTCACACCCGTTCTTATGCGAAATAAATTATAATTCATAAAAGTAAGCGGAAATATATTTATATTCGTATTATTATGTTAATTCTCATAGCTCTCATATGAAACTCTCATGTGAAAAACTCAAAAAAAAAAACTTCAAAACCTTAGATCTCAACGAACCAAGAACATACATCTTCACATTTTCAATCATGACGAATTTTTACGAACAATATCATCACAAACACATCTGAACCAAAACAATATACATCACCTAAATTATCAAACCATAAATCAAACAACACAAAATCACATCTTATACTCAACTCTTACTAATAGACAACATGACACAAATAATTATCTTTCCACTGATCCTCTGAATAATATAAATTCGACAATCACATTAAATAAAACGAAAGAATGGCTTATAAATCTCTCCAGCATTGATATTCCGCTACACATTTCCTCATTCTTGTCTCTAGGCGAAAAGTTTTGTTTTCCTTACCTCGAACTCTCAAACATAAAAACTCATATCCACAAATCAATCTCCGAACTTGAGTCCAAATTAGATTTTTTACTCGACAAACCTAGACAAATCGATATTAGAACCAGATTCACTAAAATCTTAAACAAAATAAATATTCCAATATCATTTTCCAACACTAATCAAACTATAAAACACACGTCCTCATTCTTAAAAATCAACCCTCAACTTTTAGTTACACGAGGTGACAAAGGAAATTCAACAGTCATTCTTAACAAATCAGATTACATTACAAAAACTCATAATTTACTCGCAGATTCCTCAACTTACAAATTAACAAATAGAAATCCCATCAACACTCTACAAAAAGGCATTATCAATATTCTCTCCAGATGGAAAACCCTAAAAATCATTGATGAAACAAAATACAAATACTTTAAAGCTGAAAATTGCAACCTATCTCGTCTCTATTCTCTGCTAAAGAATCATAAAAATAATTATCCACTTCGTCCAATAGTATCATCAATAAATATAATAGTATCATCAATAGTCCAACACATAAACTAGCTGAATTTATACAATCGAAACTTTCTAAATTAATCAATACGACTAATTCACACGTCGAAGATAGTTTACAACTAAAACATTCACTTTCTAATATCTCAACTCCACTCAACTACAAATTGGTCTCGTTAGATGTTGTTTCTCTCTATACCAACATCCCATTACAACTTGTTATTCAAAGCCTTCAAAATGATCAAATCTATTTTCAAAAACGTTTCCTTTAAACGAAATAATTAAAGCCATAGAATACATCATGTTCTCAACTTTCTTTACATTTCGAAATAACATTTACCAACAAATCTCAGGGTTACCAATGGGCTCACCTCTGGCTCCAATACTATCTAACATCGTCATGATTGATCTTGAAACAAATTGTCTGGAAAAATTACAGATTTCGTTACAACTATATAAAAGATATGTTGATGATATCATTATTGCTCTACCAACAGACAAAATTGAATCCACCAAAAAGATTTTTAACTCACATAACTCAAAATTACAATTTACATCAGAAAATGAAGTAGATAAAAAAATCCCGTTTCTTGATATACTTTTAATCCATAAACAAAATTCAATTATCACAAATTGGTATAGGAAACCAACCTGGTCAGGCAGATTCATAAATTTCTTTTCACACCACCCACTTTCCCAAAAAAAGCCATAATTTACATGCTAGTTGACAGAGCAATAAAATTATCTCATCCTTCATTTCACAAAGAAAACATCAAACTTATTAGTAACACGATGACACAACATTGCTATCCGATCTCTTTCACAGAAAAAATAATAAAACATCGGCTTTCCACAATCAACAAAAAAAAAAAGAATAACAACACTTTTGATTCTTCCAGACTGATAAATGTTCCTTACACAAAAAACATCCATCATCAACCAATTCGTCTTTTCCAACAATACAACATACCATTAGTCACAAACAATAAACACAACATTGCATCGATTACTGGCTCCACCAAAGACAAAATAAATAACAACCAAAAATCCAACATAGTTTACAAATCCGATTGTAAGGATTGCAATGCCACATATATCGGCCAAACCAAAAGATCCCTTGAAACCAGAATAAAAGAACATCAAAATAGCCTAAAACATACTGCGACAAAGCACAACATGCAATAGAACAAAAACATGACTTTCAATTCGACAATGTAAAAATTTTAAACAATGAAAATTGGCTCAAAAAAGACTAATCCTAGAAATGATCCAAATTAAGGCACACTCTAACGCCATAAATTTTAGAACTGACATACAAAAACTAAGCTCTATCTATAACTCTATTATATAACTATTAAAATATTTTACAATACTTTACTTGACATGACAATTTGAAAATTATTGACACTATAATTTAATTTTAAATACTCTTAACATGACGCACCAATTTTATTTCTCTAGACACGTCACTGCCTAAAGGATCTTTCTCCCCCGATTCGCAATATAAAGACTCTAATAAGCTTCACGAAATTAAGACACCACTCAGTTTCTCTCGAACTCTCCGTGATCACACAACTCAATATGTAACTGACAAAGGTAAATTTCGAGTTTTTGTTTATTTTGGAAGATAATTTAAAAAATCTTACACTTAATAGGTAATCATCACAGTCATTTGATACTTTATTAAAATTTCTTTTAAATCAATCACGTACATTAAATTTTCACAAACAAAACACAAAACTTTCTTATAATTATTAATCCCTTACAGATGATAAAAATCGCTAAAAAAACGATAAATTCTTTCATCTATTGAGTATACTCCAGCAAAACAGTAATTGCTTCCGTAAATACTGTCTTTTGAAATAACCTTCCAAATATAATCAAAAGCTAGAAACATCAACAACATCGAGGTTAGTCGTTTCTCATATTTCATGTCTTTATAACTCTATAGTATAATAAACCACATTCTCACACATCACTCATTTCAAACACCGATGAATAAGAAGAATTAACGCAATACAAGAACTTATGCATATCAAATCAATATAGTTATAACCAAAACAGAATTAACATAACAGTTATACAAAACGACACAACAATTTTATAACACAATCATAATATAAAACATTCGTGTATTTAATTCCTTCAAACTTGATTTGTAAAATGGGTGTATCAAAATTTATAGAGAAAAATATAATTTCTGAAGAGGACCCGACCCAATGGGTCGTAACGTAAGAAAGCATCATTTATTTCCATCGCTGACCCTGGAAAACCTCTATTGGCCGGACTGAAGCCGAATCTTCAACTAGCAACTTGTCATCAACACGGCCGCACACATCTTTGACTCATTAATTCTCATACTTTCATCAAGCGATAAAGCATTATCCCCAAAAACAAGCCACCCATCCATCCGGCTTCGAATCATCAGTACCAGAAAGTGCACATATTCTACAAGCGAAGAGATGGTCTTGTTTTGTGCTTTTTTGAAATTATTTAATTCGATAATTATTATTACTATTAATTCTTATTTGATTATTTTTATTAGTTATTATTATTATTTTAATCAGTTATCTTTTAGTGTCGAGAAATTTATCGCGCACTCCGACCGCTTTTTTCATTAGATTGTACGTTAATTTAAATGTAATAATAAATCTAAATTACAACTTATTTATCTTCTAGAAAATTGTTTACGCTTTACTCACACCCGTCCCTATGTCAAATAAATTGTAATTCACAAAAGTAAGCGGAAATATATTTATGTTCGTATTATTATATTCATTCTCATACTTTCATCAAGCGATAAAGCATCATCCCCAAAAACAAGTCAATGATCTATCCGGCCGCGAATCGTAAGTGCCAGGAAGTGCATTTTTAACACAAGCGATAAGATGGTCCCGTTGGTAGCGTTCCTAGCTTAGAGGCGCGGGATCGTTCCCCGCGCTCAATACTTCGAAATTTATATTTCTCAGTTACATATTGAGTTGTGTGATCACGGAGAGTTCGAGAGAAACTGAGTGGTATCTTAACTTCGTGAAGCTTATTAGAGTCTTTATTTTGCGAATCGGGGGAGAGAGATCCTTTAGGCAGTCACGTGTCAAGAGAATAAAATTAGTGCGTCATGTTAATAGTATTTAAAATTAAATTATAGTGTCAATAATTTTCAAATTGTTATGTCAAGTAAAGTATTGTAAAATATTTTAATAGTTCTATAATACAGTTATAGATCGAGCTTACTTTTTGTATGTCAGTTCTAAAATTTATGGCGTTAGAGTGTGCCTTTATTTGGATCATTTCTAGGATTAGTCTTTTTTGAGCCAATTTTCATTGTTTAAAATTTTTACATTGACGAATTGAAAGTCATGTTTTGGTTCTATTGCATGTTGTGCTAAGGCTGTGTGTATTGTGAGAGTATGTTTTAAGCTATTTTTATGTTCTTTTATTCTGGTTTCAAGGTATCTTTTGGTATGGCCGATGTATGTGGCATTGCAATCCTTACAATCGATTTTGTAAACTATGTTGGATTTTTGGTTGTTATTTATTTTGTCTTTGGTGGAGCCAGAAATCGAGGAAATGTTGTGATTATTGTTTGTGACTAATGTTATGTTGTATTGTGGGAAAAGACGAATTGGTTGATGATGGATGTTTTTTGTGTAAGGAACATTTATTAGTCTGGATGAATCGAAATTGTTGTTATTCTTTTTTTGATTGTTGATTGTGGAAAGCCGATGTTTTATTATTTTTTCTGTGAAAGAGATCGGATAGTAATTTTGTGTTATCGTGTTACTAATAAGTTTGAGGTTTTCTTTGTGAAATGAAGGATGAGATAATTTTATTGCTCTGTCAACTAGCATGTAAATTATGGCTTTTCTTGGGAAAGTGGGTGGTGTGAAAAGAAATTTATGAATCTGCCTGACCAGGTTGGGTTCCTATACGAATTTGTGATAATTGAATTTTGTTTATAGATTGAAAGTATATCAAGAAACGGGATTTTTTTATCTACTTAATTTTCTGATGTGAATTGTGATTTTGAGTTATATGAGTTAAACATATTTTTGGTGGATTCAATTTTGTCTGTTGGTAGAGCAATAATAATATCATCAACATATCTTCTATATAATGGTAACGAAAATTTTTATTTTTCCAGACAATTTGTTTCAAGATCAATCATGACGATGTTAGATAGTATTGGAGCGAGAGGTGAGCCCATTGGTAACCCTGAGATTTGTTGGTAAATTTTATTTTGAAATGTAAAGAAAGTTGAGACCATGATGTATTCTATGGCTTTAATTATTTCGTTTAAAGGAAATGTTTTGGAAAATAGACTTGATCTTTTTTGAAGGCTTTGAATAACAAGTTGTAATGGGATGTTGGTATAGAGAGAAACAACATCAAACGAGACCAATTTGTAGTTGAGTGGAGTTGAGATGTTAGAAAGTGACTGTTTTAGTTGGAAACTATTTTTGACGTGTGAATTCGTCGTATTGATTAATTTAGAAAGTTTAGATTGTATAAATTCAGCTAGTTTATGTGTTGGACTATCTATTGATGATACTATTGGACGAAGTGGATAATTATTTTTGTGATTTTTTGGCAGACAATAGAGACGAGATAGGATGCAATTTTCAGCTTTAAAGTATTTCTATTTTGTTTCATCAATGATTTTGGGTTTTCCATCTGAAGAGAATATTGTTAATGCCTTTTTGTAGAGTGTTGATGGGATTTCTATTTGGTAATTTGTAAGTTGAGGAATCTACGAGTAAATTATGAGTTTTTGTAATGTAATCTGATTTGTTACGAATGACTGTTGAATTTCCTTTGTCGGCTCGAGTAACTAAAAATTGAGGGTTGTTTTTTAAGAATGAGGACGTATGTTTTATATTTTGATTAGTGATGGAAAATGATGTTGGAATATTTATTTTGTTTAAGATTTTAGTGAATCTGGTTCCAATTTCGATTTGTCTAGGTTTGTCGAGTAAAAAATCTAATTTGGACTCAAGTTCGAAGATTGATTTGTGGATATGAGTTTTTATGTTTGAGAGTTTGAGGTAAGGAAAACAAAACTTTTCACCTAGAGACAAGAATATGGAGATGTGTAGCGGAATATCAATGTTGGAGAGATTTATAAGCCATTCTTTCGTTTTATTTAATGTGATTGTCGAATTTATATTATTCAGAGGATCAGTGGAAAGATTATTCTTTGTGTCCTGTTGTCTATTAGTAAGAGTTGAGTATAAGATGTTGTGATTTTGTGTTGTTTGATTTATGTTTTGATAATTTAGGTGATGTATATTGTTTTGGTTCAGATGTGTTTGTGATGATATTGTTCTTAAAAATTCGTCATGATTGAAAATGTGAAGATGTTTCTTCTTGGTTCGTTGAAATCTAAGGTTTTGAAGTTTTTTTTGTGTTTTCCATATGAGAGTTTCATAAGAGAGTTTTCATATGAGAGCTATGAGAATTAACATAATAATACGAATATAAATATATTTCCGCTTACTTTTATGAATTATAATTTATTTGGCATAAGGACGGGTGTGAATAAACCGTAAACAATATTTTAGAAGATAAATAAGTTGTAATTGAGATTTATTATTATATTTAAATTAACGTATAAACTAAAAAAATAAGCGACCAGAGTGTGCGATACATTTTTTTGTATACATTAATAACGCAGAGAATCAAGAGCTAAATAAGCATTGAAATCATCTAAAAGCTTCGCTCGTGCCGTCAGGTGACGTCACGCGCGAGTCGTGCTCAGATTGCTTTTTCCCTCGAAGCCTTCGTTTCGGCTTGGCCGTACATGAACGTGCTCAGCGTCCATGCATTGGTGTAGCTGCCGAAGGCGCGGTCGGGAAACTTCGATGGCGCTCGGCTCTTTCCGAAGACGTCCGAGCGTCGCTCGATCACGGACACGCGCTACTATGATTGTGTCATGGGCGCGCAAGGGACTAGAGAGGGGGTAACTTTTGCGCGCGATCTGGCTGCACTGGTCTCCATCGCGTGAGACTCGCGAAAATATAATGGCAGAGTACGCATCCCGCTTTCAGAATTTCTACTTCCTTCACTACAGAGCTCCTTCCAGCAATCAATCCTTGTAGATCCACAAAAAAGGGGAACATTCATACCGCTTATGTTTGAGCGTGATCAAGTCGATGGCGAGATCAAATAATGACTGACATTGACCTCTAGGAAACTCGTTTTAAAATTATTTATTCATTTACCCTGGGTTACTTGCTAATTTATATTCGTCTCCTCCGCACGTGGCGTTCCATGGCCTCAGCATTTTCTCGTCCTCCAATCCCTTTTTTCCCCACTCTCGAAAAGTGAATGCGGATGGTATATAGGAAAATAATAGGTATAAACGCGTGGATGACAAAAAGCCATTTCCTTTGCTTATAGACAAAAATCCATTTTTACAACATCAATTACTGCTTACAAAAAATGTACATAATTTTTTACGGCGGTATTCTGCAATGCCCCCACAACAGGGTTTCTGAAGTTCCAGGTATGATATACCGCTTACCATCGTGAGGTCTTAGAGCGATTTGTCTCACGAATTGTGTAGACGTTGTGCAACTTTGATCTGACACACGTTTGACTACGGCTTATTTCAATTTCTTCGTTCAAACACCGAGCATAATCGTCAAATGGAATCGTCCTAGCCACAAACTACGCCTGACACCTGAAAATTGTTTAGTCTCATTCTTCCCCTCAACACGTGTTTTATACATTTTCGATCGAAGTCCAGGGAACTCGGTCATTATGGCACAATTACATTCGTCTTTCATAAGACCTGGTACCTTCTTGTTGACAAGAGCATTCCATACCTATTGTCCGACGAATAGTCGCTCGTATCAAATTTTTCAATGTCGCGCTTCATTTCCGTATACAGGGTATCCCAGAAATAAATGCGTTCCCTGAAATGGGGGGTTTGGGGTGAACTTCTGAGTCGATTGATGTAAGCATGTGTGGATCTCGGATCAACCCCTGAATTATTATTAATTTTTGAAGGCGAGCCAATCAGGTGCGCATTCAGTTCTGGGACACTCTGTATACATCATCGTTTTCAATGCCATTCATAAGACTATCTGTATCGGTATCCACGACTCTACATTTATCCCGATACAGAGGTACCGTATACGCATGATGAAATTCATACAAACACGTTTTGAATATGTCGAGTGTGCCCATACCCACATATACCAGCTTGCTAAATTTTACCTCGAGAATGCGCAATTCTACAGCAATAAGTTTTTCGGCAAATACACTTTCGCCGTGGAAGTTTGGCCTCGCAATCATTGCCTCTGCACCATACGTTCCATCCCATTCTGTCAAAAGTATTACATCTACACGATTGCGCACATTCTCTGTGGTTTTGCCAAACACCGCATTATTCGTCAATTAGAATAATTTTTTTCAAAATCGTTTTAGGCTAGCGTTCGAAACTAAGTATTTGACACAATATAAGAACGTAGCCATGGGGATTTTGTGGACTGTAATACTCTATGGATTTAGGTGAGACAATGACGTAAACACTGTTGCAGATTTCGGTAGTGTATGATATAGCGTTTTTTTTTATCACAGACGGTTACGAGCGGCTTTTCCTGATGCTTACCAGGTGGTTTTGCACGTGTTCGACAAAACGGCAAGTCTTTGTGCGCATCATGTAGAGATTGTAGATATTTAAGTCGACCTCAAGGATGTAGCCGATAGGTGAATCTAGCGCGATAGATGATGGACCAAACTTGGACACGTTGTTGGCCCATCCCAATCTGCATATGGCAAACGTTGGCACATTGCCCGTCCATACAAATGGTTTACATCGAAATACATCAAGTATGATGATGATGTCGATGCGCCAAACGACTTCATGTACTTATTATCAGCATGTGCATACCTGAGCATTGGCTCAGACCACCGCGTATATCCCGTTCAACGAATAAAACCTCATTGATGTCCGTCAATAATTCAAATTTAATGTTCGAGTGCTTTAACATTGCATCTCAGGCCATCCCAGGCAACGTGACACATGCTTAGTAATACGCGGCGTTCGGTTAATAGTAATACGCGGCGTTCAGTCCATAACTCTCAATGCATGTAGGCGTCAGCATATTGAAATCGTCTGTTGATAGGTCTGGAAATTGCATGCATAAAATGTTCAGTTTGTCCTCGGTAAAAAAAGGATGCTAATTTGTTAAGACTGGTGTTCAGAAGTTTGTAAGAATCGATCTTACGATTTGAATCGTCTGTAACTTGAACATGATTCGTGAACGAGATATATTTCTCGTTTGTTATTGGAAGAACGACGGTTTTTCCATCGAACGCTGCGGCTATTTCCCTGATGATAAAATGCGCATCGTAACCAGATAGATCATGGAAAAATACGCGGATGAAAAACGATTGTTTGTAATTTAAGTTGCAATTGGAATGAGCAGGGCCTCTATAACGTCCAGTCAGATGGCAATAATCTTGATCGCGCACATCGTTTTGCGCTAGTGGTTTCTTACAAACAGTTGCATGCAAAAGTGACCGGCCAAAGATAATTTTATGATGGAGTAACGTTTAAAGGATGCAAAATGGAAACACAGACATATCATCATAAAAAAAATGTATTATGCAATCGAAACGTGTTATTGAAAAATTATTTATAACTATTCATATTTTTTTATAACCAAAATAACAATTTTCGCCTTTTCATAACTACCCGGCCAAGTACGAATTATTAAATGATTAAACGAACTTACCTGTAAGTGAAGTTCTATCATAATTGTATGGAGCGCCTCTTCCGAGAGATCAAATTGTAGTACCCCTCCCTCACACCGATATAGCCACACTTTACAGACCGAAAAGAAAAGAACCCCGCCGCCGTTGCTACGGCACTTGATTTCGTCATTGCTTCAAAGTTGTGTCGTAACCCATAGGGAATCTTCATTTGAACCAGATGTAAGATAAGGGGATGTGTTTACCAGGGTGGGAGTTGATCTCTCGGAAGAGGCGCTCCATACAATTATGATAGAACTTCACTTACAGGTAAGTTCGTTTAATCATTTAATTGTATTTCACGCCTCTTCCTCGAGATCAAATTGTAGCTGTTTAACGTTGGTTACGACTATCTACAAGAAGTGAGATGTTTCTCCGAACTTCTTTATTATCAATCAACGAGAGTGAGTATACGCTTACGAGGGCTATTACCTCTTAACAAAATATGTTTTTTTTAAATATATTCGCTTTGAGCTTAAGATTGTTAAAGCAAATTCTCTCCGATCCGTTAAAATCTCCCTCTTATAAAATTTAGCGAAGACTAAAGATCTTTCTGACCACCCGGCAGTCTTTCGGATAGAATCCAAACTAACACCACCTCTGTCCGCCGATGAGGTCGCTGCGTGTCTCGTGCTATAAGCCTTAAAATAGCTTACGTCTATGCCACTATCTTGCAACGTCTTTTTTATCCAGTGACTCAAGGTCTCTGCTGAAACCGCTTGATGTGGTTTCTTTGTTGAAACTAGAAGGCGACTCTCCTTACCTCTCAGTTTTTTAGTTTTCTCCAAATAAACATTAATAGCACTCGCAGGGCAAATTAACGGATCTTCCTTAAAAATGGCGAGAACCAAGAGCGGTTGCGCTCTGTTTACAGCGGAGGTCTTAATTCTCTCTACGATTTTAATCTCCAGCCTATCCCCTTTTGATATAATATTCTGAATATCAATAAGCGACAGGGTCTGCATACGGTGACCCGTCGTCAGCGCCAAAAGCGTAGCTAGTTTTCGCGTCAACAAATCTAAACGCAGACCGTCATTTGAGGCCCATTTTCTAAACTCGTCCAAGACCACGCCCGGATCCCACGTATAGTCATATCTTGCGTTCGGGGGTCTCAGCTTCGAAACACCCTTAAAAAATCTTTTTGCTCTGGGGTCTATACCCAGCTCCGGACCATATAGAAGAGCAATAGCTGAGCGAAAACTATTTAATGACCCATAAGAAGCCCCGTTATTAAATTCAAACGTGAGAAATCTCAGCACCTGCTCTACCGAGCTCTTCAGGGAATCCTTGTTTTCCTCTCGATTGAATCTCCACCATTTTTTCAGCGCTGTCTCATACTGCTTCAATGATGACTCGCTCAACGATGCCATGAGAATGTCTAAACTACTCTCAGGCACTGCCCTAGACCTCAGTGCTTGCTTGACAAGAGTCCTGCCACCAGGGTAAGAGTCTTCCACAGTGGATGGGGTTCCCTGTTCAAGGATTGCAATAAATTAAAATCTGGCTTGAAAAGGACAGGATCAGTCTTGAGCATAGATTCGAAAATCGGGAACCAAGGCTGAGCCGGCCAGTATGGAACCACCAATATCCCTTCACCCTTTTCTGTCCTGATTTTACGAAGCGTGCGTAAAATGACAGAAAACGGGGGGAACGCATAGAACAAAAAATCCCATTTCACTGTGAAGGCATCAATCGCCCAGGCTCCGGGATCTTTCTTCCAAGAAATATACTTGGGCCATTTACAATTTGTTCTAGATGCGAAAATATCAATCTCCGGGCTTCCAAATCTCTCAACGATCCTCTCAAACGATTCGATTGCTAAGGAATATTCCGTCTCGGGTTCTAACTTGCGCGATTCTAAATCCGCCTCTTTGTTGTCCTCTGACCGTATGTACGACGCAAATAGCCACAGATTTCGATGTTCGCACCAGTCCCAAATTTCTCTAGCAACCTCATTCAACTTCGGGAACTGAACTCCACCTTTCTTATTTATATACGCCACTGTCGTGGTATTGTCTGTTCTTAAAAGAATATCGCAATCTCGTAAACCATTGGTGAAACACTTCAAGGCAAATAGCGCGGCCTTCAGCTCCAAACGGTTAATATGGAATGATTATTCTTCCTCGTTCCAGAAGCCATGAGTTTGCTTGCCAGAGCAGGCTGCACCCCAACCCGAGAGCGAGGCATCCGAAAAAATCTCGACTTTCGGATCAAAACTTGTTATGTGATTCCGCGCGTTATTCATGCTACGGGACCACCCGTCAAGGTCATCCGATAAGTTTGACGGAATTTCCATTACTTTCTCGAAGATCTCTCCGTTCCGCTTCAGCGCTAAGAATCTTGCTCTCTCGAATTTTCGCATGTGAACTCTCCCATATCGCAGAGTCGGGCAGCAAGACTCCAATGTCCCTATAAAAGATGCAAAATCTCGAATTTTGCACCGCCTCATTGTCCTAACTTTTTCGATAAGAGCCCCAACCTTTTCTATTTTAGTTAACGGGAGTTCCACTGACATGAGTTCAGAATCATACACCAGACCCAAAAAGGTATACCTATTTGATGGTATCAACACACTTTTCTTCGTGTTAATTAAAAACCCCAAGCTTTCTAACAAGGCTCGTGTCTGCTGAACATTTTCGAGACAGGTCTCTAAACTACTTCCGACCATCAATATATGGTCCAAATAGATGACAGACATCAGACCTTTCGCTCTTAAAAAAGCCATGACTGGCTTCATCAACTTGGTAAACACATACGGCGCCGTATTAAGCCCGAAAGGCATGCACTCAAATTGGTATAACTTTCCTTGGAACCTAAATCTCAAATATTTCTTGTCCCTTTCATTAATTGCGATTAAATAATACGCGTCCTGAATGTCTAAAGAGGCCATAAAATAACCCGGGCTCAGCATGTTTTGAACAGTCTTCCCATCCTCGAGTTTAAAATGCTGCGTGTTAACGAACTCGTTAAGGTTCTTCAAATTTAACACTAGTCTGTGACCTCCACTCGACTTTGGTACAAGAAAAACACTTGATAGGAACTGGCCCTTGCACTCAGATACCTCCTTAATCACTGCTTTCCCTTTAAGCTTATCGATCTGATCTGTCATCAATTCTTTTTCTTGTTTAGACCATTTCTGTTCCGTAGGTGGTCCACGTTGCATTACCCGCTTTGAGAACGGGATGCGATACCCATCAATCCATTCTAATATGGTTTGATCCGTGGTAATTTTTGTCCAAGAATTTCTGAATAATTTTAAACGCCCGGCGGGAAAGCTTACAGAATCAATCATTTCCTCCTGCGATTCGACGATAACAGCCTCTGCGAGGAGTGACGTGTCGTTCCGGATGAGCGGGGATGGTTCCCCGACCGAGATAATTAGTAGAGGAGCTAGGCCGGTTCTAACCCAGGGATCTCAGGGGGGAGCGGGGCGGGGGAGTCGAGCGCGGGGAAGCCGCGGAATGCATGGCGGAGCGGGGGGGGGGGATCCTGCATGCGCCAGCCGAGTGCGGGTTTCCGGCGGAGGGAAAGGGGAGGGGGTGGTGTTAGAGAGTGGGGAGGCTAGTTTTTGGTAACGATGTCTTCCAAGCGATAGCTGGACCCGCGGGCGAGAGGGGGAAGCCGCTGTCGACTCTGTGGGGGAGGGGGCATCATAGAGTCGCGGGTCCTTGAAAACCCATAAAATCCGATAATTTATTATCAACATTATAGATGTAAGCGGAGCATTTTTGTCTAGACTATTCACAGGAGTTTATATATATAAAAAAAACAACTTAGACAAATGTGTGCATGTGTGTGTGTGCGTGTGTGTGTGTGTGTGTGTGTGCGTGCGTGCGTGCGTGCGTGCGTGCGTGCGTGCGTGCGTGCGTGCGTGCGTGCGTGCGTGCGTGTATGCGTGTGTGTGTGTGTGCGTGCGTGTGTGTGTGTGTGTGTGTGTGTGTGTGTGTGTGTGTGTGTGTGTGTGTGTGTGTGTGTGTGTGTGTGTGTGTGTGTGTGTGTGTGTGTGTGTGTGTGTGTGTGTGTGTGTGTGTGTGTGTGTGTGTGTGTGTGTGTGTGTGTGTGTGTGTGTGTGTGTGTGTGTGTGTGTGTGTGTGTGTGTGTGTGTGTGTGTGTGTGTGTGGGAAACTTCCATTTATGGCTAGGACAATTTTCGAGAGTGAGATAACGATAGTTCCCATATGAAGGGTTTCTCTTCAAAGCCCATAAAATGCTTTATTTATTGCATGCAGCTGCAGCGTTATTCCACAACAAGTTTCAACCCGTCGAGGTTTCATTCCACAAGATTACGTCAAGATGTTCACATGTGCGAGTATGTACGCAGTGCATCCGGCCAAGCACCCCCTGGACTTGACCAAAAACGAGCTCGAACAGGTTCCAAAGGCCTTGCTCCTAAAGTATCAGGGTAACTTTATTGGTTTACTGTGGGATCGTTTGCCGGAGCATCATCGGAACGATAGTGAAGTGATATCGTATCTTCCATGCATGGAGCATTATAATACGCCACAGATGAAGGATCACATTGATGGTCCTCCACCCCAACGTCGGGACTGTGAAAAGTGTTGCGAGGAAGAAATTCTCTATGTGCGGGGTTCCCGAAAAGAACTTTGAAAAAGAGTGAAAATGGATCTCTCAAATATCAACAAAGTCAGCCTGATGGCGGAATTCCTCCCAACGAAGAAGCTGTCAGAACTCAACGTCCATTCGGATTATCAAATCACGGCCATTGGAGCTGTACAGACCAAGTTTGGAAAACGCTGCATCATGGACGTTGCAAATGAGTTTGCCGTCTTCTTGCTAGTGCGGCTGGTAAAGGCCTTCGATCAAGATCTGAAAATGTTTGAGAGTATGCTGCAACTGGCGCGCAATGGTCAACTCTACATGAAGTACATTGGTGGAAAATACAACAGCGTCGAGTTCCATCGAGTCTGAATATGGTGGAAAAGAACGCTCGTGAAGACACGGTGGAAACAACGAGTTGAGCGGCAGCTGGCATCGTCACCATCATAGAGTGCAACGACTGTTTGCATCACAGTGATCATCGTAGAGTTTTCAACGCTGGATGCTATGTAAAAATGTACAAAAAACTTTTTCATCGAATATAATGTAAGAAAAAAAAATTGTCGTCAAACTGTATTCGCCGTAGATATAGGAAATGAATGGAGAACGATATTTGATCAAAATTCATTAAAAAAAATCCCTCGCTCACACAACGCTTCGTACACAGAGAGCCAGCTTTTCAACGACTTTACATTCGCTTTGGCGCAATTGTATTTTGTATTGAAGGAATGATGGGGACATTTAACGTTTGCGATTTTCGGCAACTTCTGCAGCGATGGACAGTCCGGAGTCTCCAGATCGATGACTTTTATTGCTGAATCCGTGAATCTCGATAGCCATAAGCACTTCTCGAATCCCTTGGCATAGATCGTAGGAGCTCCTTCTAAGATTCCTCGAATTGTCATTCTAGCTGCCTCGTATGGTATGCCGCTGTGTTCCCATCGTATTCCATGATAATTGCGTTCCAGCCACTTGTTTGTCATTTTGTACTTAGCCGGTAAAGCGTCCCAGGCGAATGGTGCATCGAAGAAGAATGTCAGCGGTTCAGCGTTCTTCTCATGGAGTTTGACGATGGACATCTCCTTTAGGACAAATTCGTTGACGGGTCTCTTGAACCCTTGCACGTCGACGATAAGCTCCATGTTGACTGAAGTGGGCGCGGATCATTGGCATGATTTTATACCAATTTTTTAACCCCACCACTGATTGGATTGTGCTCGATAATACGATCATGGAGGATCATGCAGTACGCTGAAGTTTGCGGTGGAATATTGTTTTTCAATTCAAACTCAAGGCGCACATCAACAGGACCGGACTTGAGAGAATCGTTTTGTTTTGAGCAGTCAATGACAACGAGGGGGACTTTTTCTAAAAATTCCATCCTACTCAGCCATGGTTCAGCCTCTTTGTTGTAATAGGTCGGTTGAGATATTAGATGAGATCAATAAATTATCATTACTTCGAACATTGGAAAGTGTGCGATACTTGAATATGAGTTTTCGCTCTTGGGATGTGTACGACTGTCCATCGCTTTAAAGCACAACGAAACATTCATGGACCGTAAAAGCTGCCTCCCAACTAGAGAAACCAAAATATGTAATTGGTGCGGTGCAGACTGGTAAAAAAGATAATGTATGGCAAAGGACATTATATTATTCACCGACTGCAAACTCACAAGTGCTAAACTTTATCTCAATTCAGCATTCTTTTCTCAAGATGATTCGCATTTCGACTTCAAAAAAGTTTCGACATTTTGTTCAATATGTACTCTCAATTTTGTAAATACCATTATGACTGCAATAGTGATCGTTCTTTACTAACCATCGCCAAGTATTAATGTAACAGCCCTCTCGCGAGTAATGATTGATCGCATCAGAACGAGCCTGTAAAACATGCTACCGTAGATGTGTGAATAGAGTTCGAATGCAAAGAAGATTCACCACCGAATACAATTGCATATTGTTTTAATCTTACGTGATCGCGTTGTTGAATATTGTCCATTGACCGACATTATCCGCAAAATTGCATAGATCAGCAAAATCTGCGAGATACGAAGCATCATGGTTGATTCGCAATCATCATGGTTTAAAGTCGGCATATGGAAACGTTCCATATAGCATGGCTGAGATTCAATAACAGCTGGAGTTGATGGTTCAACGGACGACGACACGTGTCCTATCGTATATGTTAAGGGTCATGAAAAACGAGAATGGCTAGCTGATATAATAAATATAAAAAATGAGCTATTTATTGAGTCGTTGAATATAGACTTTGACGATATGGATGTCTCAAGTAAATTAGATGGAAGTTTTGCTCTACATTGTGAAAAGCATAAAAACAGTTGTGCTTTACAAAATGTATTTAAATTCTTTAATTGGTGGCTGAATCATAAAGATTCATGCAAATAAAAGATATGTAACATTATGTACTTTTTATTCTCCTCACCCCGTACTTAGTTATGTCAGCATCACCTGATATCGGATTGTGCAACTGAATACAATATTACTTTCGAATGTGGAACTCATTTTTTTCGATGGAATTTGATTGAAAATAAATTAATATAATCGCCCAATGATAATCGAAATCATTCATCAGTATACGTTCGTTAGATGTTCGTGAGCCGTTTGTTGGAAGTTTGCGAGGCATTCAAAGATTTTCCATAGTGGTTCGTGAAAACGTTCCAGAGAGACTTCCGAAGACATTCATAAGACGTTCGAAGCCATTTGAGAGACGTTCGAAGCCATTTGAGAGACGTTCGAAAACATTCATAAGGCGTTTGAAAACACGCATGAGAGGGTTCAAAGCGTTTAAAGAGACTTGCTACGACGTTCATGAGACGTTTAAAGATGTTCGTGAGACATTCAAGAGACTTTCGAAAACGTTCATAAGACGTTTGAAGACATTCATGAGAGGTACGAAGACCTTCAGAGACTTTCGAAGACGTTCAAGAGATCTATGACGATATTTATAATACGTTTAAAGACATCGATGAGGGGTTCGAAGACGTTCAAGAGACTTTAAAAGACATTCACAAGGGTCTTGAAGACATTCAAGAATCTTTCGAATACGTTCAAGAAACCTTCGACGACATTCGTAATACGTTTGAAGACATTCATGAGGGGTTCGAAGACGCTTAAGAGAGGCTTTTAAATATATTCACGAGGGGTTTGTCCAAAGACATTCATAATACGTTTGAAGACATTCAAGAGACGTTCGAAAACATTCATAAGACGTTTGAAGACATGCATGAGGGGTTCAAAGAGTTTAAAGAGGCTTTCTACGACGATCATGAGACGTTTGAAGATGTTCGTGAGACATTCAAGAGACTTTCGAGAACGTTCATAAGAAGTTTGAAGAGAGGTGCGGAGACCTTCAGAGACTTTCGAAGATATTCAAGAGATCTTTGACAATATTCGTAATACGTTTGAAGACATCGATGAGGGGTTCGAAGACGCTTGAGAGAGTTTCAAAGACATTCACGAGGGGTTTGAAGACGTTCAAGAAACTTTCGATTACGTTCAAGAGACTTTCGACGACATTCATAATACGTTTGAAGACATTAATGGGTGGTTCGAAGACGCTTGAGGGACTTTCAAAGACATTCACGAGGGGTTCGAAGACGTTCAAGAGACTTTCGACGACATTCATAAGACGTTTGAAGACATGCATGAGGGGTTCAAAGAGTTTCAAGAGACTTTCTACGACGATCATGAGACGTTTGCAGATGTTCGTGAAACATTCAAAAGACTTTCGAAAACGTTCATAAGAAGTTTGAAGACATTCATGAGAGGTGCGAAGACCTTCAGAGACTGTCAAAGACATTAAATAAATCTTCGACAATATTCGGAAAACGTTTGAACACATCGATGAGGGGTTCGAAGACTCTTGAGAGACTTTCAAAATCATTCACGAGAGGTTTAAAGACGTTCAAGAAACTTTCAGATACGTTCAAGAGACTTTCGACGAAATTCATAATACGTTTAAATACATTCATGAGGGGTTCGAAGGCGCTTGGGAGACTTTCAAAGACATTCACGAGGGGTCTGAAGACGTTCAAGAGACTTTCGACGGCGTACATTATACGTTGGAAGACATTCATGTGGGGTTCGAAGACACTTAAGAGACTTCAGAGACTTCAGAGACTTTCGAAGACATTCAAGAGATCTTTGACAATATTCATAATACGTTTGAAGACATCGATGAGAGGATCGACGATGTTTTAGAGACTTTCAAAGACATTCACGAAGGGTTTGAAGACGTTCAAGAAACTTTCGAATACGTTCTAGAGACTTTCGACGACATTCATAATACGCTTGAAGACATTCATGAGGGGTTCGAAGACGCTAGAGTGACTTTCATACATTCACGAGGGATTCGAAGACGTTCAAGGGACTTCCGACGACATTCATAATAGGTTTGCAGATGTTCGTGAAACATTCAAAAAACTTTCGAAAACGTTCATAAGAAGGTTGAAGACATTCATGAGAGGTGCGAAGACCTTCAGAGACTGTCAAAGACATTCAAGAAATCTTCGACAATATTCGGAATACGTTTGAACACATCGATGAGGGGTTCGAAGACGCTTGAGAGACTTCCAAAGCCATTCACGATGGGTTTGAAGACGTTCAAGAAACTTTCGAATACGTTTTAGAGACTTTAGACGACATTCATAATACGTTTGAATGCATTCATCTGGGGTTCGAAGACGCTTGAGAGACTTTCAAAGACATTCACGAGGGGTCTGAAGACGTTCAAGAGACTTTTGACGGCGTACGTAATACGTTTGAAGACATTCATGTGGGGTTCGAAGACGCTTAAGAGACTTTTAAAGACATTCACGAGAGGTACGAAGACATTCAGAGACTTTCGAAGACATTTAAGAGATCTTTGACAATATTCATAATACGTTTGAAGACATCGATGAGAGGATCGACGATGTTTTAGAGACTTTCAAAGACATTCACGAAGGGTTTGGAGACGTTCAAGAAACTTTCGAATACGTTCTAGAGACTGTCGACGACATTCATAATACGTTTGAAGACATCCATGAGGGGTTCGAAGACGCTTGAGTGACTTTCAGACATTCACGAGGGATTCGAAGACGTTCAAGGGACTTCCGACGACATTCATGATACGTTTGAATACATTCATGAGGGGTTCGAAGACGCTTGAGAGACTTTCAAAGACATTCATGGGCGGTTTGAAGACGTTCAGAAATCTGCGACGACATGCATAATACGATCTTTGACGACATCCATAAACCGAAGACATTCATTACGTTTGAGTTTCGCTGGAATTGTTTGGGTTTGTTTGGGATTTTCACAGTTTTCGTAGAACGTGTTTGGGTGTGTTTGGGTGAGCACCCAAACAAACTCAAACACGTTCTACGAAAACTGTGAAAATCCCAAACAAACCCAAACAATTCCAGCGAAACTCAAACGTAATGAACACAGTTTTCGCAGTTTTCGTAGAACGTGTTTGGGTGTGTTTGGGTGAGCACCCGAACAAACTCAAACACGTTCTACGAAAACTGTGAAAATCCCAAACAAACCCAAACAATTCCAGCGAAACTCAAACGTAATCAATGTCTTCGGTTTATGGATGTCGTCGAAGATCGTATTATGCATGTCGTCGCAGATTTCTGAACGTCTTCAAACCGCCCATGAATGTCTTTGAAAGTCTCTCAAGCGTCTTCGAACCCCTCATGAATGTATTCAAACGTATCATGAATGTCGTCGGAAGTCCCTTGAACGTCTTCGAATCCCTCGTGAATGTCTGAAAGTCACTCAAGCGTCTTTGAACCCCTCATGGATGTCTTCAAACGTATTATGAATGTCGTCGAAAGTCTCTAGAACGTATTCGAAAGTTTCTTGAACGTCTTCAAACCCTTCGTGAATGTCTTTGAAAGTCTCTAAAACATCGTCGATCCTCTCATCGATGTCTTCAAACGTATTATGAATATTGTCAAAGATCTCTTGAATGTCTTCGAAAGTCTCTGAAGTCTCTGAAGTCTCTTAAGTGTCTTCGAACCCCACATGAATGTCTTCCAACGTATAATGTACGCCGTCGAAAGTCTCTTGAACGTCTTCAGACCCCTCGTGAATGTCTTTGAAAGTCTCCCAAGCGCCTTCGAACCCCTCATGAATGTATTTAAACGTATTATGAATTTCGTCGAAAGTCTCTTGAACGTATCTGAAAGTTTCTTGAACGTCTTTAAACCTCTCGTGAATGATTTTGAAAGTCTCTCAAGAGTCTTCGAACCCCTCATCGATGTGTTCAAACGTTTTCCGAATATTGTCGAAGATTTATTTAATGTCTTTGACAGTCTCTGAAGGTCTTCGCACCTCTCATGAATGTCTTCAAACTTCTTATGAACGTTTTCGAAAGTCTTTTGAATGTTTCACGAACATCTGCAAACGTCTCATGATCGTCGTAGAAAGTCTCTTGAAACTCTTTGAACCCCTCATGCATGTCTTCAAACGTCTTATGAATGTCGTCGAAAGTCTCTTGAACGTCTTCGAACCCCTCGTGAATGTCTTTGAAAGTCCCTCAAGCGTCTTCGAACCACCCATTAATGTCTTCAAACGTATTATGAATGTCGTCGAAAGTCTCTTGAACGTAATCGAAAGTTTCTTGAACGTCTTCAAACCCCTCGTGAATGTCTTTGAAACTCTCTCAAGCGTCTTCGAACCCCTCATCGATGTCTTCAAACGTATTACGAATATTGTCAAAGATCTCTTGAATATCTTCGAAAGTCTCTGAAGGTCTCCGCACCTCTCTTCAAACTTCTTATGAACGTTCTCGAAAGTCTCTTGAATGTCTCACGAACATCTTCAAACGTCCCATGATCGTCGTAGAAAGCCTCTTTAAACTCTTTGAACCCCTCATGCATGTCTTCAAACGTCTTATGAATGTTTTCGAACGTCTCTTGAATGTCTTCAAACGTATTATGAATGTCTTTGGACAAACCCCTCGTGAATATATTTAAAAGCCTCTCTTAAGCGTCTTCGAACCCCTCATGAATGTCTTCAAACGTATTACGAATGTCGTCGAAGGTTTCTTGAACGTATTCGAAAGATTCTTGAATGTCTTCAAGACCCTTGTGAATGTCTTTTAAAGTCTCTTAAACGTCTTCGAACCCCTCATCGATGTCTTTTAACGTATTATAAATATCGTCATAGATCTCTTGAACGTCTTCGAAAGTCTCTGAAGGTCTTCGTACCTCTCATGAATGTCTTCAAACGTCTTATGAACGTTTTCGAAAGTCTCTTGAATGTCTCACGAACATCTTTAAACGTCTCATGAACGTCGTAGCAAGTCTCTTTAAACGCTTTGAACCCTCTCATGCGTGTTTTCAAACGCCTTATGAATGTTTTCGAACGTCTCTCAAATGGCTTCGAACGTCTTATGAATGTCTTCGGAAGTCTCTCTGGAACGTTTTCACGAACCACTATCGAAAATCTTTGAATGCCTCGCAAACTTCCAACAAACGGCTCACGAACATCTAACGAACGTATACTGATGAATGATTTCGATTATCATTGGGCGATTATATTAATTTATTTTCAATCAAATTCCATCGAAAAAAATGAGTTCCACATTCGAAAGTAATATTGTATTCAGTTGCACAATCCGATATCAGGTGATGCTGACATAACTAAGTACGGGGTGAGGAGAATAAAAAGTACATAATGTTACATATATTTTATTTGCATGAATCTTTATGATTCAGCCACCAATTAAAGAATTTAAATACATTTTGTAAAGCACAACTGTTTTTATGCTTTTCACATCGTAGAGCAAAACTTCCATCTAATTTACTTGAGACATCCATATCGTCAAAGTCTATATTCAACGACTCAATAAATAGCTCATTTTTTATATTTATTATATCAGCTAGCCATTCTCGTTTTTCATGACCCTTAACATATACGATAGGACACGTGTCGTCGTCCGTTGAACCATCAACTCCAGCTGTTATTGAATCTCAGCCATGCTATATGGAACGTTTCCATATGCCGACTTTAAACCATGATGATTGCGAATCAACCATGATGCTTCGTATCTCGCAGATTTTGCTGATCTATGCAATTTTGCGGATAATGTCGGTCAATGGACAATATTCAACAACGCGATCACGTAAGATTAAAACAATATGCAATTGTATTCGGTGGTGAATCTTCTTTGCATTCGAACTCTATTCACACATCTACGGTAGCATGTTTTACAGGCTCGTTCTGATGCGATCAATCATTAATCGCGAGAGGGCTGTTACATTAATACTTGGCGATGGTTAGTAAAGAACGATCACTATTGCAGTCATAATGGTATTTACAAAATTGAGAGTACATATTGAACAAAATGTCGAAACTTTTTTGAAGTCCAAATGCGAATCATCTTGAGAAAAGAATGCTGAATTGAGATAAAGTTTAGCACTTGTGAGTTTGCAGTCGGTGAATAATATAATGTCCTTTGCCATACATTATCTTTTTTACCAGTCTGCACCGCACCAATTACATATTTTGGTTTCTCTAGTTGGGAGGCAGCTTTTACGGTCCATGAATGTTTCGTTGTGCTTTAAAGCGATGGACAGTCGTACACATCCCAAGAGCGAAAACTCATATTCAAGTATCGCACACTTTCCAATGTTCGAAGTAATGATAATTTATTGATCTCATCTAATATCTCAACCGACCTATTACAACAAAGAGGCTGAACCATGGCTGAGTAGGATGGAATTTTTAGAAAAAGTCCCCCTCGTTGTCATTGACTGCTCAAAACAAAACGATTCTCTCAAGTCCGGTCCTGTTGATGTGCGCCTTGAGTTTGAATTGAAAAACAATATTCCACCGCAAACTTCAGCGTACTGCATGATCCTCCATGATCGTATTATCGAGCACAATCCAATCAGTGGTGGGGTTAAAAAATTGGTATAAAATCATGCCAATGATCCGCGCCCACTTCAGTCAACATGGAGCTTATCGTCGACGTGCAAGGGTTCAAGAGACCCGTCAACGAATTTGTCCTAAAGGAGATGTCCATCGTCAAACTCCATGAGAAGAACGCTGAACCGCTGACATTCTTCTTCGATGCACCATTCGCCTGGGACGCTTTACCGGCCAAGTACAAAATGACAAACAAGTGGCTGGAACGCAATTATCATGGAATACGATGGGAACACAGCGGCATACCATACGAGGCAGCTAGAACGACAATTCGAGGAATCTTAGAAGGAGCTCCTACGATCTATGCCAAGGGATTCGAGAAGTGCTCATGGCTATCGAGATTCACGGATTCAGCAATAAAAGTCATCGATCTGGAGACTCCGGACTGTCCATCGCTGCAGAAGTTGCCGAAAATCGCAAACGTTAAATGTCCCCATCATTCCTTCAATACAAAATACAATTGCGCCAAAGCGAATGTAAAGTCGTTGAAAAGCTGGCTCTCTGTGTACGAAGCGTTGTGTGAGCGAGGGATTTTTTTAAATGAATTTTGATCAAATATCGCTCTCCATTCATTTCCTATATCTACGGCGAATACAGTTTGACGACAATTTTTTTTTCTTACATTATATTCGATGAAAAAGTTTTTTGTACATTTTTACATAGCATCCAGCGTTGAAAACTCTACGATGATCACTGTGATGCAAACAGTCGTTGCACTCTATGATGGTGACGATGCCAGCTGCCGCTGAACTCGTTGTTTCCACCGGGCCTTCACGAGCGTTCTTTTCCACCTTACTCAGACTCGAGCGTCGAAAACTCTACGATGATGATGACTGTGATGCAAACAGTCCTTGCACTCTATGATGGTGACGATGCCAGCTGCCGCTCAACTCGTTGTTTCCACCGTGCCTTCACGAGCGTTCTTTTCCACCATATTCAGACTCGATGGAACTCGACGCTGTTGTATTTTCCACCAATGTACTTCATGTAGAGTTGACCATTGCGCGCCAGTTGCAGCATACTCTCAAACATATTCAGATCTTGATCGAAGGCCTTTACCAGCCGCACTAGCAAGAAGACGGCAAACTCATTTGCAACGTCCATGATGCAGCGTTTTCCAAACTTGGTCTGTACAGCTCTCATGGCCGTGATTTGATAATCCGAATGGACGTTGAGTTCTGACAGCTTCTTCGTTGGGAGGAATTCCGCCATCAGGCTGACTTTGTTGATATTTGAGAGATCCATTTTCACTCTTTTTCAAAGTTCTTTTCGGGAACCCCGCACATAGAGAATTTCTTCCTCGCAACACTTTTCACAGTCCCGACGTTGGGGTGGAGGACCATCAATGTGATCCTTCATCTGTGGCGTATTATAATGCTCCATGCATGGAAGATACGATATCACTTCACTATCGTTCCGATGATGCTCCGGCAAACGATCCCACAGTAAACCAATAAAGTTACCCTGATACTTTAGGAGCAAGACCTTTGGAACCTGTTCGAGCTCGTTTTTGGTCAAGTCCAGGGGGTGCTTGGCCGGATGCACTGCGTACATACTCGCACATGTGAACATCTTGACGTAATCTTGTGGAATGAAACCTCGACGGGTTGAAACTTGTTGTGGAATAACGCTGCAGCTGCATGCAATAAATAAAGCATTTTATGGGCTTTGAAGGGTAACCCTTCATATGGGAACTATCGTTATCTCACTCTCGAAAATTGTCCTAGCCATAAATGGAAGTTTCCCACACACACACACACACACACACACACACACACACACACACACACACACACACACACACACACACACACACACACACACGCACGCACGCACGCACGCACGCACGCACGCACGCACGCACGCACGCACGCACGCACGCACGCACGCACGCACGCACGCACGCACGCACGCACGCACGCACGCACGCACGCACGCACGCACGCACGCACGCACGCACGCACGCACGCACGCACGCACGCACGCACGCACGCACGCACGCACGCACGCACGCACGCACGCACGCACGCACGCACGCACGCACGCACGCACGCACGCACGCACGCACGCACGCACGCACGCACGCACGCACGCACGCACGCACGCACGCACGCACGCACGCACGCACGCACGCACGCACGCACGCACGCACGCACGCACGCACGCACGCACGCACGCACGCACGCACGCACGCACGCACGCACGCACGCACGCACGCACGCACGCACGCACGCACGCACGCACGCACGCACGCACGCACGCACGCACGCACGCACGCACGCACGCACGCACGCACGCACGCACGCACGCACGCACGCACGCACGCACGCACGCACGCACGCACGCACGCACGCACGCACGCACGCACGCACGCACGCACGCACGCACGCACGCACGCACGCACGCACGCACGCACGCACGCACGCACGCACGCACGCACGCACGCACGCACGCACGCACGCACGCACGCACGCACGCACGCACGCACGCACGCACGCACGCACGCACGCACGCACGCACGCACGCACGCACGCACACACACACACACACACACACACACACACACACACACACACACACACACACACACACACACACACACACACACACACACACACACACACACACACACACACACACACACACACACACACACACACACACACACACACACACACACACACACACACACACACACACACACACACACACACACACACACACACACACACACACACACACACACACACACACACACACACACACACACACACACACACACACACACACACACACACACACACACACACACACACACACACACGCGCGCACGCACGCACGCACGCACACACACACACATACACACACACACGCACACACAGACATGCACACATTTGTCTAAGTTGTTTTTTTTATATATATAAACTCCTGTGAATAGTCTAGACAAAAATGCTCCGCTTCCATCTATAATGTTGATAATAAATTATCGGATTTTATGGGTTTTCAAGGACCCGCGACTCTATGATGCCCCCTCCCCCACAGAGTCGACAGCGGCTTCCCCCTCTCGCCCGCGGGTCCAGCTATCGCTTGGAAGACATCGTTACCAAAAACTAGCCTCCCCACTCTCTAACACCACCCCCTCCCCTTTCCCTCCGCCGGAAACCCGCACTCGGCTGGCGCATGCAGGATCCCCCCCCCCGCTCCGCCATGCATACCGCGGCTTCCCCGCGCTCGACTCCCCCGCCCCGCTCCCCCCTGAGATCCCTGGGTTAGAACCGGCCTAGCTCCTCTACTATAATTTCTGCCCGCTCCACGCCCCCCTGCTCTTTGCCTTGTATGTTGATCGGCGCTGCGGGCCCTTCTCGTTTTTTGGAACAGTCGTCTGTGGTTTCGCCGTTTTGGGTTTCAAGGACGCGCTCGACATTTCCAAAGTCTTAGCCGCCTTGATCCTCTCCGCGAGGTCTTCTCCAAACAACCAGGAATCTGCATCCGAGGCGCTCAGGGAGTCCCGGAGCGACGCTTCTATATTTTTCAGAATCAAACTCCGTCTAATAAGTGATTCCTCCCGTTGGAGATCAGCGAGAATTCTTGTTACGCCTCCCGCGATTTCGATCAGTGGTAACTTCTCGTCACCATTCAGTGAGAAGGTCAAGGACATCAGCTTTGCCATCCCGGCTAAGCAAGCTCCGATACGCTCTTGTTTTTCAATAATGCGTTCGTCTCTCTTTACGAGGGCTTCTTGGAGACACGCTTTAACCTCCGGGTTAAGCTTGGGAGCATCCATAAAAAGAGCGTTCGCTGGTGGGGGAAATTTCTCTAAAAGAGATTTTCTCTCCTCCGCCGGTAACCCTTTTTTAACAATGTCCTGAATCCGAATCGAAAACTCGGAATGGATCACGGGTGCCAGTGTACGATCCGGTATAATACGGTCACCGATGAGTTGCAGTACTTCTGCATCTAACGCAGCCTCCGTACCCGTCACTTCGGTAGCTTCCACCGAGGACGAGGGTGGGAGCGATGGCATAGGAGGGTCCGACAACTGACCCAAAGCGGCCGGCTGTAAGGCTAGCGGAACGTTATACCTTTCCGCCCTATCCTCCGATACGCTCCTTCTTCTACGATCTCCCTCATCCAGATTCTCCTTGTCGGATTGAGAACGATTCGGGGAGTTGGAGGCACTATAACGCGATGTATTCGAACGCCTGCGACGATCTCGCCTCCTACTATGGGACCGACGTCTTCGATGTTTGCCTGTCGAAAGAGGGACGTCGACGTAAAGCCTCCATGCGAGATGAGTCACAGAATCTTGCAAGATTTGTGATTATTCTTCCATCTCTTTTTTTTTGAGATTAGGTTTGTCCTGACCACTATTGAGTCATCCTCGACGGCCTTGCAAGGCTCAACCTCACTCGTACCTCCCC
Source organism: Ophion ellenae (assembly GCA_963210295.1). Taxonomy (NCBI): domain Eukaryota; kingdom Metazoa; phylum Arthropoda; class Insecta; order Hymenoptera; family Ichneumonidae; genus Ophion; species Ophion ellenae. Next base: position 18,578,406 of record OY723389.1, read on the forward strand.
TCTCGAGTATGTGACGGCCACGCGTCTTGCAGAGACGGCGTTCCTTACGGAACTATGAGACCTTAACCTTGCAAAGATTAAGTCTCGGCCACTCGAGTAACGATTCTCATTTCTCCATTGTGGTTTCCACGATCCTGCGATGTACGACCATGCGCTCGACAGGAATCCTAACCGAAGGAAAAAGGGACCTTGTACTTACTGCGATGTTTTCTCTTCCTTTTAACCCCATCATTCAATATTTCCTCCAGTCTTTTCAATCTTTCTTCTAATCGCTTTTTCTTCCGAATTCCGCTTTCCAATTCAGCTTCGCTGGAACTTTCCATTTTTCCTCTCGTTGATTACGTGTGACGTGTTCGGCACAAGAAAGAAGAATGACGAAATCAAGTGCCGTAGCAACGGCGGCGGGGTTCTTTTCTTTTCGGTCTGTAAAGTGTGGCTATATCGGTGTGAGGCAGGGGTACTACAATTTGATTTCGAGGAAGAGGCGCGAAATACAATGGACTATATACAAAGAAAAAATATAGTAACTCAAGAAAAAAAATTGAAAATGGTACTAAATGTAAGATTTTCACCATTACTTGGTTGCTATGCCCTTCGAAGATATCACGGCAGCATATCGGTGCACAGTAGGAGAAAAGCCCAAAAACCTGGCCAAAACCCCAAAAAATAAATTTTCGAAAGAGGGTCAGTTGAGTAGTCATTCAGGTAGAGGACTAGTAACTGCATTCTATTGTGGAAGGGAAAGCCCTTTAAGTGTATACCTGCGCCGCAGCGTCAGTTGGCAGTGAGTGTTCGTGAAGAGTGTACGTGTCACGCGCTGAACAGACGAAAATAACGCTGACTTCAAAAACCCATAACTTTAAAGTGACGGGTTTAATTTCAATTCTGCAACATGGATACGACTTCTGGAGGTATGTAGAACATGTTTTTACATCGGTTGAATCGAAAGTTTATGTATAAATGATTGAAATGTAGTATAGCCTTCGGCATAAATAAAATTGAATAATTTTGAAAACTTATATTTTCAACGGTCCGAAAAGTTATATATTTTGTCACATTTTGCAAAGCTCCTAGTCTCGGCCTTTAGTTTAATGTATAAGCTTTCGAAATTTACAAGAGTTACCTGCGGAAAACGTGCGTCTTGTCCGTTATGATTTTTTTCGCATCGTGCGGTAGCCGAGCGTGCACGCGGCACTATTGAGCAGCCGCTGCGCCTCTACCTGAGAATGGGTGAAGTAGCATCATAACGGACAAGACGGCTGTTATACGCTTGAAATAAATTATTTTAGTATATATGTATGTGTATATATATGTATATAAATTTTCTGTGATTTAATTATGATATATACGTATGCATATATATATATATATACATATTAAAATCAACCACATAAAAATTTCTTAAATATGAATGAAATGTTATAACATTCGAATAAAATATTTGAATATATATATATTATATAGTAAGCAAAGCTTTCTTTTAACCAAATCCATGTCAATATTTTCTGTCTAATTTTCTTAAAATTATTTCAATTATTGCGGTTATTTATTTGGTAAAATAATGTACATTGTTCAAGTTTTTGTATTAATTGAAAATTTTATCTTTTCCTTTAACCCCAATTTTCTACAATTTTATGTCTTTATTACAGGATCCGGTTACAAAGAATTGGTGCTGACAAGGAAAGAAGTATTTCTGATAATCAGCGAGCATTTATCCGATAAATTCGCTTCCTTGATCGAATTTATGGTAGAAAAAAATTCCAAGGACACCGGACGTACAGTTGTAGTGCCTGAGGACTCGAAACAGACTTTTTCGATACTCTTCAATCAAATGAGAACGAGGTGGCAACAAGCTCACAGAAAATCCTGTGTATTTTTCAAGAATAACGGTGAATGGCTTAGCAAGCAGGTATGTTTTGCCGCACCTACAGACACTGTAGTAACAAGCCCGGGTAATACGGGCGGCCGCCCGTCCCTTGAGTTTACAATGTCCAGTGAAAGATCTAAACGAAGGAAGACCCAAGATATTCGTACATCGTTCAACTCGGTCGAGTTAGCATACGCTACTCAGATGAGCCTTCGCTCTTCAGGACAATCCGACGCCGCAAAAGTTATTAAGGACGTAACAATGACGAGTCCTTTAAGAGCTTCCAAGTATCGTAAAGCTTACTCAGCAACGGATGAAATTACTTTATCCGAAGAGGCTGCACTTTCCGCTATGATTGAATATAAATTCTCCAAGAGTACTTACCAGGGAATGAGAAGATTAGGGAAGGAAAATAACTGTAAGCTATATCCGTCTTACGAAAAAGTGATGAAAGCAAAAAAGCGTTGTTATCCACCACGTGATGCAATCAGGATTACAGAGAGTAGTGCAGAAGTCCAACTACAGGCACTATTAGATCATACAGTTGAACGTATTTTACTCGTCCAAAATGTACTCATTCAAAGATTGACTCCAGATAATGTTCGTAAAATGGACTTGATTTGCAAGTGGGGTTGCGATGGAAGTTCTGGGCAAAGTGAATATAAGCAGACGTTCAGTGATGACAGCAAATCTGATGCGCATATATTCTTTACTTCAGTCGTGCCATTACAACTCGTGTGTTATGATCAACAATCGAAGGAAGAAATAGTTGTTTGGAAGAACCCCAGACCCTCGTCTCCACGATTTTGTAGACCGCTTAGACTACTGTTTCTACGCGAAGACACAGAGTCAACACTTAATGAAGTCCAAATTGTTGAAGAACAAATAAAGTCACTTCGTCCATTCGAAAGTGTAATAGATGGAAAAGAAATCTCCGTAATGTACAAGTTGTTGTTCACCATGATAGATGGTAAAGTTTGCAACGCTGTATCATTGACGAAATCTGCTCAACGGTGCTATTTGTGTGGAGCAACCAGCAAAGATTTTAATGCCATCGACACTGTATTGCAAAGGGAAATCAATGAAACAAATTTGAAGTTCGGATTGTCGACGCTGCATGCGTGGATACGGTGCTTCGAGTATTGCTTACACGTGTCTTACAAACTCGGCATTAAAAAATGGCAAGCTCGAAGTGCCGAAGAAAAAAAAATTACCCAGGAACGCAAGAGGGCCATTCAAGAAGGATTCAAGAAGCAATTGGGTCTAAATATCGATCGCCCAAAGCCTGGATACGGCAGCAGCAATGATGGCAACACAGCTCGGCGATTCTTTGAAAATTCGACGGTTTCCGCTGCGATAACGGGGGTCAACGAAGAAGTTATTAAACGCTTGTACGTAATCCTACAAGTTATATCGTGTGGCCACGAGATAAACTATGAAAGATTTGAACAGTATGCTATTGAAACGGCAAGAAAGACCGTTGCATTATACCCTTGGTACTCCATGCCTACTTCGGTGCACAAACTATTAATTCATGGTCCAGTGATAATAACGCATGCTCTATTACCAATCGGCCAATTATCCGAAGATGCTCAGGAAGCTCGAAACAAAGACATCAAACGATATCGAGAAGATTTTGCGCGAAAAAGTTCCAGGGTTAAAACTATGGAAGATGTTTTTCATCGGCTCTTAGTTACTTCTGATCCGTACATTTCAAGTGTCAGAAGACTACCACAGAAGAAGCTGAAGAGTTTGTCGCCGGAAGCTGTAGCGATGTTGATCGCTCCTAAAGTGACTGCTGCAGCAGACGAATTTTGCGCCGAGATTGAAGCCGTGCCGGGAGTTGTAATAGATACAAACTCGGATAATGATTCTGACTCCGACTCCGACTCCGATTACGATTTTGATTAAGAATAAAATTTTCTATTTTTGAAACGTTCGGTATGTATTTTGGAAATAAAAATAATAATTGCGTAGAATACACTGTTCACGTTTATTTTATTATGATGATTTTTTTAAATATATTAATTTATCTATTTAGCAGGATACTCGGCCATTTTGTTTATAACAATTTGCTGTAAGCTCTTTGTTGCAAGTTATAAACAATAGATATCGGATTGGTAATCAGCGACCTTGAAAACCCGTATATACCAATTTTTGTCAACATCTGGTAACTTTTTAACGTTCATGTCGGCCATATTGGATCGGCCATTTTTTTTACGATAATTTGGCTTGCGGATTCGTAATCAGCGACCTTGAAAACCCGTAAATACCAATTTTTGTCGACATCTGGCAACTTTTTAACATTCATGTCAGCCATATTGGATCGGCCATTTTGTTTACGATAATTTGGCTTTCAGATTCGTAATCAGCGACCTTGAAAACCCCTGTAAGCCAATTTTCATTCCCGTCAAAGGTCATTTGAGGTTTTGGCCAGGTTTTTGGGCTTTTCTCCTACTGTGCGGTGTGGCATCAATTCAATAAGTTTGATGATTCTATCTTGAGAGATATTTTTCCACTCTTCTTGCACTTTTCCCCACAAAGCAGCTTTATTGGCACAATGTTCAGTTCCTACTCTTAGTTTTAACTCTTGCCATAAATGTTCTATGGGATTCAAGTCCGGAAATCGACTCAGCCAGTCTAAAACTCGAATATTTTTCTTGCTAAAAACCTGCTGAAGGAGCTGTGATCGATGTTTTGGATCATTATCTTGCTGAAAAATTCATCCTCGTGGCATATTCTGACGAGCATAAGGCAGCATTTCTTCCAATATAATTTCTCTAAACATAGCAGAGTTCATGGTGCCTTCAATTTTAAAGATTGGACCGACGCCTTTCCAACAGAATGCACCCCATAGCATAATGCTACCTCCACCGTGTTTTACAGTTGGTGTTTGATATCGCGAATCATTTCTAGTTCCTTTTGATCGTCGAACGTACCTTCTCCCATCATTTCCAAACAAATTAATTTTAGTTTCGTCTGAGAACAGCACTGTTTTTCAATCTTCAACAGTCCAGCTCTGTTATTCTTTCGCGAATTCTAATCTGGCCTTCTTATTTTTTTTACTGATGAGCGGTTCGTTAACTCCACCACGTCCAAAAAGTCCCACTTCTGTCAGTCTACGTGAAACAGTACTTTGGCTAATGTCAGCCACATTTTCTTCGCGTAATTCACGCCCGATGATTGCAGCATTCTTTTTTACGCCTGCGGCAGCCTTTCTTTTGATCACTTTATCGACACGATTAGTTGTTTTCCTAGGTCTCCAGGACAGTATTTATTTTATAGAGTAGCTGTAGTCTTAAATTTATTTATTATATCGTTAACAGTCGATTTTCCAATCGCCAAAATTATAGCTATTTCACGTGAAACTTTTTCTTCGTTGTGCAACTTGATAATCACTTTACGTATATCTAAAGATGTGCGTTTCAACATCTTGGCTGAGTGTTACTGATCGTATAATGCAAAAGGAACAGCGCTCTCAATGTTTACATGACTTCGCGACTGATAACGTAAATAAAGGGAAGCGAATTATATCTTCTTGGAATTTGGCCAGACATTTATGAAGCAGTAAAACGTGTTATTTTTCTTACAAATAATTTTTAATCGTTATGACCATTTTTTTAATTACATATTTCGATTGCATAATAAAAGAACTTTACGATAATATATTTCTGTTTCCATTTCGAATCCTTTGACACTTTTGCATGCAATTGTATATGACATTGAGTTGCTGCTTGCAAACTTTCCCCCGCGCTCGGTGTTCAATATATTATTTGGACATTGTCGCAGAATACGTATTTCATGCGTAGTGCTAGATTGTTTAGTGCTCCCATGGACCATGATACACAATCAGTACTGCGACGTGAGTGATACGAAGAAACCGCTTGGTCATGCGAACAGCACACCTAGTAACCAATACTAAATACTTCATGTTGTTGATAGATATCTTACGCTAGCTTCTCCTCATCAGTAAAACACAGTCCGAATCGACATACACAATGAATGGATGTGGCTCTTCCCGGATAAAATTAGTGAATTGGGGTCACTTATTTATGTAATTTGGTAGTAGGATCGCACAGTCGTTTATTGCTCCACAATCGACCTAATGTGATTGCAATTTATCTTCTGATCCATAGTGATGCAAACACCTGCAAAAACTAATTTTTTGTTTGATTTGTCTAGTATAAGTATATATTCATTTTGTAAACTTTACACATCGATCACAGATATATTTTTTATGACCTGATGTTCTTGATCCATGTGAAATATCCTACATTGTTGTCTTCAGTATCTTGCATGTTTAGCAAACTCTTATGTTGAGTCACGCGTGTTGGAGCAATGTCTTTTTTGGTGGTGGTGGTATACACGTTGAACGATAGATTGTTTCTACGTTCACATTTTTCAATTTGGCGCATGGTCACTGACAATTCAATACCCTGTAGATTCAGTACTGTTGAATCATGTGAGTAAGAAGATGGTCGGTCACCATGTCGTTCAGCTGGTTATAGAGTTGCGACTATCGTCCATGCGAAAAATGCATGATCGTTTGATTTCACATTAATCACAGTCCTCTTCATTATTATCTCCCGCGGCAATGATGTACAGCACCCGGCGTGCATCGGATTACACTTATTCACATTGAACGTAAAGTTAAGTATTTTACGTAAAGCTCAGCCACTATAACGATTTTGAAAATCATCAAGCAAGGTTATAATAGGCCTCATAACGCGTTGTCCATACTATTTAATCAAATCGCTTCTGTTAAATAGTTCACTGTTTCGCGTGTTAATACTTTCATTGGCATGTTTGTCACCATTCGCGAATTCACCATTGAAAACTGTATTAACTTTACCGATTTTGCGCTTGCAAATAGTATTTCGCACATGTTGAAGAACTATTTCTTGAGGATCTTCGATAAATAGTTGTGGCTCGATGTGGTTGCGATTGATTATGGAACTGGTCAATATCCGACTCTCGAGTAATGTGTCCATCTCGCGCCAGATTAACCCATGATCACCGTGTGCTGCACCCGTGTGTGTAAAATGGCTACGCCCAGAATTCTTCAATCATTCCAGACGCGCTGTTTGAGCTATCAATGACTATTGATGTCCAATTGATAATTGCGGGCGCTTTATTCGGCTTTGCGTTTCTAGTACAGGGTGCGCCAGAGAAACTTACTTATTTGAAAAAATTCCCGCGCGGTGAGTTGGGCGGGTAGAGACAGACTCGTTCCTGGCCGTAATTCGATTCTGTCGTGGGTTAACTCATTTCGGGAGTGTGGAAGTGTCGCTAAACCCAGAAATGGACTTCAACGGACCATCAGAACTCCGGAAAATGTCGAAAGAGTGAGGCAGTCAGTTGTGCGTTCTCCCCGGCGTTCGGCTCGCAAACACGCAGCTGCTATGGGAATTTCTGACACCACTTTTCGACGAATTCTCCATGAAGACCTTCAATTTCATCCCTATAAATTGGCTGTTGTGCAAGAATTAACTGAACGCGATTTTGTTGCCCGTCAAAATGCATGTGAAATGCTGGTTGACAACCTGCCTGAAGACGCGGTCGTTTTTTTCAGTGACGAGGCTCACTTCCACATTTCCGGCTGCGTCAACAAGCAAAACATGCGTTATTGGTGTGGTGTAAATCCACGTGAGCTTCACCAGAAGCCACTTAATTGTGAGCGAGTTACTGTCTGGTGTGCGATGTCGGTAATGGGAATAATTGGTCCTTATTTTTTTGAAGAACACGAACGCGCAGTTACCGTGAATGGAACTCGTTACAGGAACATGATCGAGGAATTTTTTCTTCCAAGACTCGAAGAAATTAACGTTAGGAACGTGTGGTTTCAGCAAGATGGAGCCACAGCACACACAGCACGAGACTCAATGAATTTGTTGCGACAACATTTCCCCGACCGCCTCATCTCTCTCAGAGGCGATCTCCAATGGCCGGCACGCTCTCCAGATTTGACTCCATGCGATTTCTTTTTATGGGGTTATTTGAAATCTCTGGTTTATGTCGATCGACCACGGACCATAGCGCACCTCAAGAACAACATTCGCAACGCCATTGCCAACATACCGATTGATATGCTGCAAAGAGTGGATACGAATTTCAAAAATCGACTTCATCAGTGTATGCGCAATGGGGGTCGCCATTTATCCGATGTCATTTTCAAGACTGCATGAAAAAAAATTGGGATATTGTATTCTCAAAAAAAAAAAAAATTAAAACAATAATTGAAGGACTTTTGTTTTTATTGACCTTTCAAATAAGTAAGTTTCTCTGGCGCACCCTGTACTTCGATGAACTTGACGCACCGTTGCTCCCACCCAACAAAACTTTCGCTCGAACTGAAGGGCGCGGCTTGGTCGTCTCAGATTTGTTCTGTTTTCTCTATGTTGTTCTCCATATTAACGAGTTGAGAAGACTTCCAAGAGGGATGATGTTAATTAACTAACTGCTTCATTCAAAGTGTCACCAGTTTTCAGCGCAGCAGATAATTGAAATTGGTTTTCCCGTCAGAAAAATTTATTTCGTCTATCCCTTCCATTTCGGAAGAATTGTAACACCACAGTTTTCTAATATTACGGTGGTATTGATTGGCGAGGAAAATGAGACAAAACTTAAAAAGCCGAAAGTCAGGATGCATGAGATCAAAAGATGTATTTTATGGTTACTTCAGGCTCAGAGTTCATCTGCGCTCAAGTGGTCCTGGGTTGCGCAGTCGAAGCCTTTCGGCCTTTCGCGATAGATCCCTATTGTTTGTGTTTTTGTTTGTAATAAAAAACGCCATTTTCATATATGTTTTGAATATCCAGCACTCCATTCCATTAGAACAATGTCCGATCGCTTAGGGAGTGGCTATGTACGCCGACGATGAAAAAAAATGCTTTAACCCGGTGACACGCGTGTGAGAGCTGTATAGTCTCAAGTGTCATCGGAGATTCGTGGCGGAGTTGACTACGTACTCACACACATAAGCAAATATTTTAAGGTCAACTTTCGGAATGAGACCAAGCCATCGATGGATTGAAATTTGTTTTTTGGAGCAATAACTCCTTTCATAGCTATTGCTGCATATAATAAATAAAGCATTTTTATGGGCGTTGACAGGCCGCCGTTCATATAGCAACTAGCCTTTTCTTATTGCCGAAAATCTTCGTAGCCCTATATGGTAGTTTCTCTCTCTCTCTCTCTCTCTCTCTCTCTCTCTCATACACACACACACGCGCGCGCGCGCGAGCGCACACACACACACACACACAAAATACTAATTATTTAAATACAAACGCCTCTCAATAGTGCATAAATGAAAACACTCCGCCTGAATCGATAGTGGTCGGATATTTTTTATGCGTTTCATAAATTATAAAATGTATGAGTTTTCAACATTCACCCGCTGCTCCGTGATGCCCCCCTCCCCCACCAAACATACGTCGGCGATGGCTTACGCCTCTCACCCGCCGGTCTATGATAAGCATTCGGATCCCATGGCTATCCCCCTCCATAGAGACATCCTCGCCTACAACTAGCCTTCCCACTTCCTGATACCCCCCACCCGTCCCGCCGTGACGTCACACCTCTGCACTTGGCTTTTCCGCGCCGACACCCCCCCCCCCCCCCGCCCGCTTACTCCTTTGCAGCCTGGGTTAGAGCTGGTGCAGCTCTACTACTTAAGAGTTATGGCTAGCATCGACGAAAATAACGGGAACCGTGACTGGGTCAGCTAGTAAGGGACAATTATCATGCCAGTTGGTTCATCAGTCGAAGTTTTTTGTAAACATTTTAGAAGGAAAGCAATAGGTGGAAACGCGTAAAATCTTTCTTCCTTTTGCGAGATTGTGCACGCTCCTAGAGCCGTAAAATGTGGCTGCGGATATTCGGCGCAAAATTTTCTGTATTTCTCGTTCGGACTGGATACAAACGAGTCAATTAATAATGGACTTAAATTGCTATTGATCAATTCGAAACCGTCTCTCAATAACTCGCTTTCAGTATCTATGCTCGTGATTCGCGATGCTATATGTGCGAAGACATTTTGTTTTGATGAGATATATGAAGTGAAATACCGTGATCGTCGTTTTCCCCCATTGACAGATCCTTCTCGCTAGCTCGCTTATGTGAGAGATTTGTACGCTCCCTGATGGATTGATATATGAAATTGCTGATGTATTATCCATTCTCAATAATATTTCTTGGTTTGATCATTTTTCTGCGAAGCTTTTTAGAGCTAAGGAGACTTTAGGTTAAGATAATTAATGCTGTGCTTTCTTTCTCCTGGGCTCTGAAAACACGTCAGTACTTTTATTCTGACTGTATGCCCCCACCGCGTTGAGGAAGCGTGTGTCTCAATTTCTAATGCAAAGGTATAAGTACGAATCGGGTTAAAACTGAGATTTAGATTTTTCTACCACAAGTTCAGACTTTCTAGGAGCGATTTCTAAAAAGTAATGTCTCATCATAGTTCCCGTTACTGAGTTCCCGCGCTAGAAACTTTTGTCTTTCAACACTTTTACAGTATATCAATCCGTAAGATACCGCTATTAAAACTGCGGCGAGTCATTCGAGTAACTTTGGAAAGTCTCATATACTGTGATATGTTTGATTTTAACATTTCATAATCATCTTTTTTATTTGCTCTCTTTTTTCGGTAGGCTCTAGTCTAAAGTTTTTCAGTCGATAATAAATTCTTGATATTTGATTCTCCTGCTAGGAATGAAAGCGGTCTTTTCTTCATTAATAATAAAACCCAATTTCTTGAGAAGATTAGACATTGTTCTGATTTTTTCCGCACATGGTTTCTGGGTTTTACTTCTGATTAAAAAGTCATTAAAATGTCATATAATTAGCGTTGATCCTTGTAACCTTAATGATCTTAGTACGCATTTCATTATTTTTGTGTATACGAAGGAACTTGTATAAAGGCCAAACGGTAAGTGGATGAATTGATAGAATTGACGAAATCAAAGATTTTTATATGCTTGGCTTAATCGGTATTAGGTGATATGCACCTTTTAAGGTAGTTCTGTAGGTACACGTATGAGCCAAAAGTTTCGGTCGAAGCGTATAGTAACATCAAATCCCTATACGATGCTGCACACATTCGCCGGTCATGCATAGATAGGTCTCATACTTGTTTAGAGAGCGGCGCTGTAATCGTGGCAACAGCGCGATTTTCCTGCAATCATAGCGTTGAGCTTCTAACGATCCGTCTTTCTCGAAATATTTTATATAACTATAAAAAGCGTGAAATTGTCAACCCAAATGCGATACAAACGAAACTTTACAAAAAAAAGGCGGTTGCTAAAAGACTGGAAGCTGTGGCAGCCATGTATCAAGCAAATTCGGCTAAACGCGATGAGAATAACCACAACCTCAACGATCAGCAACAAAAATTCGCTGTCGAAGGACGTCGGATCGTGGATTTACAACATCTTGCCGACAGTCTAAATTGTATTCGCTGTAATAAAAATATTTTTTTTAAGGAAAACAGTGAAGGAAACCCGAATGGGATTGAATTCTATTTTACATATTTCCTGCGATGAGTGCTCTGCAATAACCCAAGTTATGTCTACACACACACACACACAAATATATATAACACGAATGAATACATGCATAAATTAAACAAATTCAATTTGTTTGCAAAATGAATTTATTTCACATCCTTCACAGAATTACTAGAACTCAGAAGAAAACACGCTTCGAGTTCCCAGACCACGCGCCGATCAGCTGGCTGCAGCGTACACTGTTGCCATTCCGTTACAGATGGTTAGGCTCGAGTTCGGTGTGGGATAAAATTACCACTTTTCATAAGTCGATATCTCCGAAACTAAACGATAAAAGTTTGTCATTGTTTTTTTAATTAATCCCACAATAGTACTGCGTACACGTGTATTTTTATTGTGAAGTCCTAAGATCCGTTTAGAACCTATATCGAGAAATGCGAGCAAACTCTTATCGGTTTACGTGTTATGTATAGGGATCGCGTACAAAAATATCCATATTCAATTGCAATTATCTCATGAACGAAACGGTGAATCAAATTGAATTGTTGGGCATCGGTTCATGAAGGTCATATCTACACCATACTTAGACTTCAGCCAATTCCTAAGATTTGACCAAAACTACAGAACTACCTTAAGAAAACTGTGCCCATATAAGATTCCTTCGTCAACAAACCTCTCAACGGTTGAATATGTTTCATTTTTAAATACGGAGGTACGATAAAATCATGTCGTCTTTTTAAAACGAGAAAACATCTCTTAGAACTATTCGCTTTTGCTCCTAGAAAAAAACGGTGAAACGAACTGCATTGGGTATTCCCCACATTTTCCTATCGCTTTTTTGTTTAGCAGTGCGTCAACTTCTGTTTGACTGTTCAAGAGATCGATTTTACTCCACTTTCGAACATACGATTATTTGTTTACCTATAGTTTCCTTGAAAAGGTCCTTGTACCCTTTCACGCATTCTTGGATAAATTTGTCCGTGGATATTTTGAGCCACTCCTTGACAATATTTCTTAAAGCGACGAGCTGTGAAAGTTCCCTGAATTACTTGCTCTTGGACGACTGGAAATACGCTTTGGTCGCGTTGTTGTACGTCTGATGGTTACGTTTTATTAATACAAGCCGTCTCTACAGATTTCGCATCTTGAACCTGATCGTTGAATTTATTCCCCAAACAACCACTGTGACGTGATTTCTTGAGCCACGTCACAGAAATGCTACCAATCATCAAGATATGCTCTTGATGCCCGAGCAACGACCCATCCGTTTTTGTTAAGGGCCTTTTCCCATGTAGGTTTCGCCAAGCGAATCGTAACGGCCAATACTTGGACCAATGTTGGCGAGGCGATAATCGATTACCCAATTGTACGCCAATGCTCGGCGGAGTATTGACTAGCCAACATTGGTTTGCCGATACGAGGCCAATGTTCGGCCAAATATAGACTCGCTAACCATTGGCTTGTCGATACGAGGCCGCTGTTTGGCGAAGTATAGACTCGCCAATCATTGGTTTGCCGATACGCGGCCAATGTTCGGCCAAATATAGACTCGCTAATCATCTTGGCTTGTCGATACGAGGCCGATGTTTGGCGAAGTCTAGACTCGCCAATCATTGGTTTGCCGATACGCGGCCAATGTTCGGCCAAACATAGACTCGCTAATCATTGGCTTGTCGGTACGAGGCCGATGTTTGGCGAAGTATAGACTGGCCAATCATTGGTTTGCCAATACGAGGCCAATATTTGGCCAAGTATAGACTCGTTCATTATAGGTTTATCGATATGAGGCCGATGTTTGACGAAGTATAGACTCGCCAATCATTGGTTTGCCGATACGAGGCCAATGTTCGGCCAAATATAGGCTCTCTAATCATTGGCTTATCGACACGAGATCGATGTTTGGAGAAGTATAGACTCGCCAATCATGTTCTTGCCGATCCAAGCCCAATGTTCGGCAAAATATAGACTTGCTGATGATTGGCTTGTCGATACGAGGCCGATGTTTCGTGAAGTATAGACTCACCAACGTTGGTTCGCCGATACGAGGCCAATGTTCGGCCGAGTAACGCATGATCGAACCGCAATTCGTATATTGACGACTCATTGTTTCGCGTCGAAGTCATAGAGAGACGAGATAAATACTTTTTACGAGTCCATTGGACATTACTCTTAACAAATATACTACCAAATCGATGCACTCATTGTTGGCCGATTCTCGAACGAGCTCATACGCGGTACTCTGCCGATTTTTATGAACCATCCTACACTGACAGAAAAATTCTATTAATATTAACTAACCGCGTCTAGTTATTTATTTTTTATTTGAATTAACTAGATTTTTCGAAAAATCAAATTTTTCCTATTGCATCCCATTATTGGAATTATTCATTTTAAATATATTTATTTATTCAAATTAAACTTGAACTAATGAACTAATAATCGGTCTTTATTGCAACACACATATTAAAGGGTTGTGGGGTTAGAGAGGGTGGAGAGAGAGAGGAATTATATATATATGTGTGTGTGTGTGTGTGTGTGTGTGTGTGTGTGTGTGTGTGTGTGTGTGTGTGTGTGTGTGTGTGTGTGTGTGGGTGGGTGTGGGTGTGTGTGTGTGTGTGTGTGTGTGTGTGTGTGTGTGTGTGTGTGTGTGTGTGTGTGTGTGTGTGTGTGTGTGTGTGTGTGTGTGTGTGTGTGTGTGTGTGTGTGTGTGTGTGTGTGTGTGTGTGACCTATATATGTACGTGTGTGTGTGTGTGTAACCTATATATATAGGTTATGTTTGAAATTTCTATGTCATTTGATAAAACTCTCTAATTATCACAATGATATTAACTAATTGATATAGTTTATGTGATACAAATAATGATGAGAATTCATTTGGTCTCTTATGCCATATCCGCGATGTTACAAGCACTCGATAGCAGAGGGGCAGCGTGCTTAGCTATGAGTAGGTAGGTTCAAGGTTCGAGTCCCATTTAGGTGAAATATTTTCTTCGAATTAATCGTTTCGAAAGAGCAGGTAAGGACGAATTACAATACAATAATAGTTAATTTTTTTTTTGGAAGTGAACGACCAATTTTGGTGATCTATATCGGGTCACAATTATCCGCCAACACTTTATCGATAATCGAGCCAAGCTCGAGTGCCAATGATGGCAATCTTCACAGGGACTTATTGTTGGCCGATTATCGAATGAACTCCTACGCGATGCTCGGCCGATTTTCATAAGCCATTCTAGGGCCAATATTGATTGCGAATATGGGGCCGCTCTAATCATCCGAGGCTCGGTCGATGATCGGGCCAAGCTCGAGTGCCAATGGTGGCAAGCTCGGCGTCGAGCATCGGCCAATCGTTGGCCACTACCGATCACCCTACATGGGTTCTCTAGTATGTTTGTCTTATTATGTTTGAGGTTTTTGGTTGTGCTTTCGATTAGGTTAGGTTGGCGTGCGGAACTCGGTCGAGCGGCGTGTGGCTTAAAGTACCGAGCAATCCCGACCGAGAGATGCACCCAACGAGGCTTCTCGGGGAGTCGGTGGACGCCCGGCTGAGACATCGGCGCCCCACTGTAGTGGTGTATCATGCTGGAGAGCGGGCCGTTTGGGTTACGGGCGGAGGCTGGAGATCTCCGCAATGCGCTTCTGGAGAGAAGCTTTGCCCGCTTTTGCACGGTGACCCGGGGATGCGATCTCCGAGAGCCTCCTTGTTACCAATGAGAAAAGGTCCCGATTTGTTACCGTTCCGTTTGCAGGGTAACTCGGGCAGAAAATATCGATTCTGAAAGGAATATTCTATCAGAATATTCCAGCTCCCGAAATAATATTTCAGCTCTCGATATTATACGATATAAAGTTCTCGCTTGAACCGGCGATTTCGCATGGTCCGATCCCACGAGCGTGTTGACATTTTTTCGGTCAACGCGCTCAGTCTGGCTCTCGCATAATCTCTCGCACGCCGGCCTTGGAAGCGCGAGGTGCAGAGTGGCTAACGATTTTTCGCGTGAGACGGTGGTCTCCCAAATCGCGATCGCTCCCGATTTTTCACGTATCGACGGTTGTCGATGAGACGTTGTGCCACGGTCATCGCGATGGAGAGACGTGTCTTGTCTCTCTCGCGCCCGTGACATCGCGCTCTCGCTCTCGTGCTTGAGACACACATCGGGTGTTCTCTCGGTCCCGTGCGTATGACGTTTTCGCGTTCGCGATCCAGCTGTCTACGTAACAAGTTCACGGGTGGTTAACCCACCTGCTCCCGCACTATAAAATAAAAATAATTTCATTTGATCGCGATGTTACTGGTGTCGCAAATAGTGACAGATACCGTTGACAGTTAAGCTATTCCCCAGTGTTCCCGACCCGTCTACCACACCTCACAGCCTGAGCGGCCGTGCTCTACCGCAACCGTCCTCCCGTGGAAGTGCATCCAGTTATTCCGGTTACCATTCCGGCGATACAAAAATCAGGGAGGCCTCCAGACTCCCAGGTCATACCGGTTATGATTCCGGTGAAACAAAAATCACGGAGTTCTCCAGCTCGGATCGTGGGTCAGAGCGGATCCCCCCGACCCCAGGGCATACCGGTTGAGAATTCCGGTGAAACAAAATTCTCTGGCGGCCCGGGTATTGCGGATGCGCGCGCGGGGTGGATGGCCGAAGGTGACGGTTCTGGTACCCAGTTCTCGTGTTTCAGTTCTCGATTTTGGGGTTAGGAATATATCCCGTCACACCACTTGTCGGAAATTGTTGCATGTAGCGTGGGTTTTACCGATTCATTCACAAGGAAACGTTGCGAGGTTGTCTTCGATTTCAATGAAATTTGGCATGCTTGTAGAATGGGTAAAAATAGGCGACACTTATTTTTTTATATCGGCGGAACCCGATTTTGAAGGGTTGAAAAGCACCCTCGAAAATTGGGGTGTTTTTCGTTTTTCGTCGATAACGTTTTAACAGTACGAGATATGAAAAATCTTCAAATTGCAACAATGTTTATGTTTTCGTGTACTATACATTAGAGATAAGAACGATGCAGATAGCAAGAAATTTCATATTGTTTATTGCAAAAATGCAATTTTTTCAACCGTATCTCCGAGAATTTTTAAACGATTGGGATGTAAATTTGCATACATGTAGAGAATGGACAAGTGCGGATCCGAATTTTTTCTTTTTCCGATATCTCACAATTAAGGGGTTGAAACTGCCCGTCGATTTTTTTGCCGAGAGCATCGTATAATCAGCAAGCCTTTTGGGATTTCGGTCTAAATTCACGTCAATATATGTCCGTGTTATGACGCAATCGCATCTTTGTAACGTGCCCCCCCCCCCCCCCCCCCCAATGGTCCCCCTCTCGAAAGGCAAACGTTCAAATTTCTTACCGTGCGGCATGGACGAAAATTTGTAGAAATAAAAATGGGTTACAAAGAAAGTACAATCAGTCAAAATAGTCGATACACATTTTCTCGTTTTCGAAATAAAAATAAAGTTCGAAGGGAAAAAATGTTGTATTCTTCGACTACTAGACGTTCATGATGATAATGATGAGTACAGCAACAAATGGCGTGTTGTTTATTGCAATAATTCGTGAATTACTTGTGAAAAATCACTCGCGATTACAATTGTATATTTACGAAGAAATTCCACTTCGCGCACCGTATCGAAGGCATTATCTGCAGAGATTACAGCGTTTTTGGGTTGCCGCTGCAACTCATAAACAGAATGATGCAAACATTTTTATCAGCTTTTAACGCAGCATAATTTAATCTTTATCTTTAACTTTAATTTTACAAACAGCAGAACCAATGAACGAAAGAAATAAATCTTTGCAAAGAGCGACTACGGTGCAAAGAGCGGCTCTCATGATAACCTTGAAATCGCCTTATTAAAGATTAATAGCATTTCTGGCAATAGCGTATGTCGTCGTTATTTTTTTCGTGTGTATTTATCCATTGGGTTGCAGGTCGTATAAATTCACCAACGCTCATTATTGCTGCAGTTACGACGGAAAAGCCAGCCATACATTTTGAGTTCGAAATACAAATAAAAATGTACGTTGATCCAGTGAATGTTATACAACTTCTATCCATAGCGATAAGTGCTATGAATTTGCCTCGCACGCCAATCACCGAACAGGAAAAACAGTTCAGTAAGGATCTAGAAAACATGATCATTGAAGTGATGGATCAACCTATGAAAATGGAAGTCAAAACTGGTTTGGATTTCTGTCACCAAATGAAATTCATGAAGCAGCCGCAATAGAAGATGACAGTGAAGGAGATTGGCACGGACAGCGATACCTAGATCCAAAAATTGATGAAAATGTATGTACCCAAGATATAGAAGAATTGAGTTACGAATACAAGACAAGAGCTGTAGATTACTGGAGATCCGGGGCAGATGGGAATAGAAAGTTATCATCTGTTCAAACGAAATTCAAAAACGTGAAATCAGAGCCACGGTTGCGCTGGTGGGCCCATAGTATACATAAGGGTGGCACCTACAAAGAAAAGCTAACAAAAATAGCTCACTACACGCCAAACAATTTTAATGATGCTTTGGACAAAAGGCTGCCTGTCCATGATATAGACATTCGACGATGGGCCTTGCGTGCACGAGAAATTGTAGAAATACCAGCCGTAAATTTCCAAGCATCCGCTTCTTGGCTAAGGACATTCAAAAACCAACATGGAATTGGGTCACGGAAGATTACTAAATATGTAACAAAACAACAATTATTAAACGCTGATACACTATAAAACAAAGCTATCGAATTTATAGAAATGGTGAAAGTCAACATAGCCAACGTTGGGCCTGAAAACACATTTAATTCTGATCAGAGTGGATTCAATTTAGAGCTACATACAGGCCGCACATTGGCGAAAGAAGGGCAGAAATCCGTTGAGACAGTCGTGCAATCAAAAACATCAACAACACACAGTTATACTATACAGCCTTTGGTTTCTGCGAGTGGCAAGCTTTTGGCACCTATGTTGATCGTTTTAAACGAACCTACTGGCAAATTTGGTCTTCGAGGGAAACAAACTATGTTCAGAGCCGAAGATATATTTCCATTGGCTTCGAAATCTGGAAAATTGACGACTTATCATTTCAAGCGATGGTTCCAAGAAGTATATATTCCCAATACGGGTCCAAAATCGGTAATACTTCTAGATTCTTGGAGCGGTCAATGTCCAACGGCATTTAAAGAAATGGATATGCACGGGAAAGATATTAAAGTTTTAACCATTCCAGCAGGTAAATATATTGCACCAGTTTCATTAGTTCTGTAGACAATTAGTCCATGTGATAATTAGTAATTCCTGCAGGTACGACTGGAATGATACAGCCCCTTGATGTTTATGGCTTCCGTGTATGGAAAAACTTCGTCAAACACTTTTCTGACGCAGTAATATTATATAATTACGACGTCAATCTGCATTTGAGAGACAATATTGTTAAATTACAATCTCTTACACACAACTAGTTTTCTTCTCCGGGGTTTACAAACCTTTTCAAATATGCGTGGTACAAAAGCGGGTACGAAGAAGAAAGACCACCAAACTTCGAAAATCCGGTGGAATTTTGCTTTTCACAAAATGTACTGACATGCGATAGATGCGGCGTAGCAGCTATTATCACTTGTGCGTGGTGTAAGAAATCTCTTTGTTTCAAACACTTTTATCATGACTATGATTGTTGTAATAAATATAATCCATAAAAAACATAGAGTTGAAACGTTTCCTAAATGAGTAAGCGTGAGAACACTTTTCCGATTGTGTTGTAATCTTCAAAGGCAGTACGTGGCGGGGGAGAATTTCTTCGTAAATATACAATTGTAATCCAGTTGCTTCCCGAAGCACGAAGTCAGTCCGTGATTGCGATCCTTGCCTCTGCCCATATTAGTGGAAAACTGAAGAGTGATTTTTCACAAGTCATTCACGAATTATTGCAATAAACAACACGCCATTTATTGCTGTACTCATCATTATCATCATGAACGTCTAGTAGTCGAAGAATACAACATTTTTTCCTTTCGAACTTTATTTTTATTTCGGCCCGTTCACGCGCTATAGAAAGAACGAAGTTTTTCAAGGTGCGTTGACCCCTTAAGAGTGTCATTCCGCCAAAACGAGAAAATGTGTATCGACTATTTGGACTGATTGTACTTTCTTTGTAACCCATTTTTATTTCTACAAATTTTCGTCCATGCCGCACGGTAAGAACTTTGAACGTTTGCCTTTCGAGAGGGTGACCGTTGGGGGGGGGGGGCTGGAATGTGACAAATATGCAATTGCGTCATAACGCGAACATATATTGACGTGAATTTAGACCGAAATCCCAAAAGGCTAGCTGATTATACGATGCTCTCGGCAAAAAGATCGGCGGGCAGTTTCAACTCCTTAATTGTGAGATATCGGAAAAAGAAAAAATCAGGATCCGCACTTTTCCATTCTCTACATGTATGTATGCAAATTTACATTCCAATCGATTAAAAATTCACGGAGATACGGTTGAAAAAATTGCATTTTTGCAATAAACAATATGAAATTTGTTGCTATCTGCATCGTTCTCAACTCCAATGTATAGTACACGAAAAAATAAACATTGTTACAATTTAAAGTTTTTCCATATCTCGTACCGTTAAAACGTTATCGACGAAAAACACCCCAATTTTCGAGGATGCTTTTCAACCCGTAAAAATTGGGTTCCGCCGATATAAAAAACTACGTGTCGCCTATTTTTACCCATTCTAAAAGCATGCCAAATTTAATCGAAATCGGAGACATCGCCCTCGCAGCGTTTCCTTGTCAGTAAGCGTGTATTAAACAATTTTCTTGCGATCGACTGCTGGTGAAATACGTCTGTCAGAAGTTCTTATATCGTGGAGTACATATATAGTTTTATAAATACTTCCTCATCGATTCATTCCTTAGACGGTTCGATCATCGTTAACAACGCTGAGTCTAGACCAATTAACCCTGATCCTCCACAATTTTGTGTATCTTCAAAATGTTTGTCCTTTTTTTGCTATCTCTGTGAGAACGTATGCGATTGCTAAATTAATTTGGGAAGCCTCAACTTTTCTTGTTGGTCTTTTCTTGATTTTTTTTTGGCAAGCTCATTTCTGCTATCTTCTGTCAAGCCGATTGCCATCCATTGGTTCCACTTTTAATGAAGGTCTGCGTTTAGAAACGTTGATACCTCCTCTGCATCAGCGGGATCGTTAATGAGGGCTCCTAGAATAGCCATTTCAGTTATTAGCTTATCTCCTACGTCTGCCTTGTTGGCTGACGACTTGTTGGCGGGTGCCTGGTTGACCCCGTCCTGCGAGTTCTCCTGTTTTGAAGGAAACCGATTGGAGATTTAGGCATCCATTTTTTGGCTTGCAATCACGAAGAGATTCTTGTTAAATCTCTTTTAGACTCTCCTCCTCGCTCAGTCGTATGGCCATTTTTTTGCTGTTCCACGTTCGTAAATGCTGTAACTGTGAACTTTTTAAGGCTGTATGGGAGCAAAGAGCTAATCTCGTATGGACATTTTGTACTTTGCTGAACTTACCTTATTCTTGGGTTGAATGTTCAGGCGTCGTCAATGCTCTGATTTCATTCGGTCGACGTTTAACAAATAAAAAAAGGTGTTGTGGAAGTTATCCATTTGTTGTTGGAGTTTCTGGATTTTTTCCTCCGATTTTTCGTCCTTTCGTCTATATTATCTTGATCTAGAACAAGAGCGTTTTCTTTTTCTCTCTTTCGCACCTTTCCTTGTGATAGACAACCGAATTTGCTTTTTTTCTTTCATTTTTCCGTTTTTACGCTGCACGTGTTGAGTTTTTGCACAACAAAACAATAAAGTTAGGAGAGAGAGAGTGCAGCGCTGAAATTTTTCTGAAATTTTTCTGAAATTTTGCCAAAATAATTATCCGTAAAAAATATTTGTCGCTATAATAAAAATACATGTGGCAACACCGCATCGTTCCACGTGTTACGTACCGAACGGTACCCCGGGTTTCCCGAGTGAAATATTATTTTGTGGGCTGCTCTGCTCGTCCCATACGGGCCCGAGTTCTCTGGGAGGATGAAGGGGAGGATGCCAGAATATTTTAATGGTTCCGATTATAACATGGTTTATTTATTAATAGTAGCCGACTTACAATGTTGTTGACGCCTGAATGAGTAAACACACATACACACCACACACATACACACTCACTAATTTTAACAATATAGAACTGGCAAATTCGATACAAAGTGATTTAACGGCGCGGCTCGTGTTATGTTTTCGATTGAAAGAATGGAATTAGATGTAATTATGATTGCGTCTCTATCGCGGCGGTGTCGACTGCGCACAAGTCTGACAATCCTGTGCAACCACCTTTGCACCGGGTTCACTAGGGGATACTATCCACCTCCCAAATGCAAGGGAATTATGGTTGCCGCGGAACGCTTTGTGCGTGAGTAGGAATCCGAACCCAGGGAACAACCTCGTAGACGCGGTACTCGCGACACCATTTTAACGACCGAAGATTGACGGACGCGAGCCCGTGAAGACGCGGGAGTCTGGGATCGCGACTTGCTTTCGGCCGGAGTTATACCCCAACACCAGGTTACTTCCGTGGCTAGATGGGAACTAAAAATATTCACCGCCACCGGACCGATGTTAGCTCGGTAGCTATCACTCCGGTGGGGGTTTTTGACAACGTCCACGGAAAGTTGGTCGCTCCCGAAGTGGTCGCTCCGGTGGGGGTTTTTGACAACGTCCACGGAAAGTCGCTCGCTCCCGAAGTCCCACGATCAGCGGAATTCGATCGGGTACATCCGGTCTCACTATCGGCGTTTCCACACCCGACACCGCACAGAGACACGAGGCGACTAAGTCGTCGGTCAAATAATGAAAGCTAAACCCGTTAATAAAAATCAATTATTGATATTACTAAACAAAACATTAAAAAGTTACGGAGACGTGACACCCACCCCCCCTTGAAAATAGTCGACGTCCTCGTCGACGGTTATAATTTTAAACCTGAGTTTGTTAGTTTTTTTTTATATCGAAAGATTACAAATATTGGCGATAGTCCGGTGTTGGCACCTCAAGGCACCTGTGCTTCTTGCCGAGGGACGGATCGCAGAGCCAGGGTTGGCGGACTTCGAATGTGCTGACAGGCGATCACGTTACTCGGCCCTGTTGCCGCAACGCTTGATTCTGCAGTACGATTGTTGACTTCAGCATAGGTTGAAGACTCCGTTTCGCTCACGTTTCCTCCGATTTCCCGTTGCGGACGGACTCGCAAACATTCGCCCATACGTGTGCGTGCGGTCATGAGGCAACCACGCGAAAGGTGAAATCCGATTACCAGTGCTAAGCAGGCCTGGCTGGCGTAGCTTGCGACAGTGTGGTAATATCGGGTGTCGTCCTCTCGCCGGTGTTTTCCGATGTCGTACATCTTTTTCTCGATGGCGCGCAGAGACTCTCCCGCAGAAAGGGCGATCGGATCCTGTCCCTCCGAGGAACCTGGGTCATCACGTCGGGCTGACAGAGGAGTCAGCAAGTCCTCCGTTCCTTCTGCCTGTAGTATCGGAGCGAGGACCGACACGTTGAGAGCGAGACCAGGCTGATAGTAGTACTGTTCTCGACTCGCATACACCCGTAAACTGGTGAGGGTAGTCGTACGCGTCGTTACGACACAATTAGGGCGGAGTTGTAGTACCCCGGCCCCTCGTACCACTACTTCGCGCGGGGGCCTTTCCGAGCAGGCTATACGGAGGGCTGTCGGGCGGGAGAGAGAAATCAGCCATCCTCCTTGGGTTGGTAGGTACTTCCAGTAGTCTGAGTGATCCGGATGCACCCGTACGTCGCAATGTTGAAACGCCGCAGCCGTGGGTTTCATCAACAATTGCACGTCGCAGACCTTGGATGAGAGAGCAATCTGTATCGGCGTCCCGCCGGAACAGATAAGGCGGCGTCCATTCTTCCTACATCCTGAGTGATACTCCTGGTCGGCGAGGAAGTAAGTACGGTGGTCACTAGCGATGGCGATATAGTGAGCCACGGGGAGGACATGGGCAGACCCCGTCCCATTGTTGAACGCCTGCGGCACCGGCCAGGGATGCATCCGGTAGAGGTCGTACGTAGTGTGGTCAAGTAGCGGGATGTGCGCTACAATCAACACCTTATCCCGGTAGGACAGTAGGTCCGTTTGGACTAGGGCCGCGAAATTTTCCGGGCGCAAGTGGTCCAGGGGGAGGGGGAACTCTACACCTTCGGCGTTGAGTAGCACCTCCTTGGCCACGGCGATTAGCTGGTCCTTCGTCACCGCCTCGGGGTCGAGTCGACCTTCGGCAGCCGCGGCAATGGTCCGAACGTACCGGGAACACGCGTCGATGTACCGTTCCAGTTTTGCTTCCACTCGATTAGCGTAGTTGGTGAGAGTCAGATTGTACTGGCCCAGAGAAGACTGGTTGGTCAAGGCCTGCAATTCCTGATGCACCCGTGCCACGAGTCCATACACGTCGTTGACACGCCGGGTCTCCTCGGCGTGTTCTCGCTGCAGGGTTTGGAGGTGGGTTGATACGATGTGCATTTGATGTCCCACCAACTGCGTGATCCGACTCTGATCGTGGAATAGCCTGTCGATCTGCCCCGTGATGTAATGGGCATCGTCCTCGTTCAGGGTCCCGAAAAGCGACTCACTCACGGTCCCAACGAATCCGAATGGGGCGGATCGCTTCTTCATCTTGGCGGGGGAAGGGGGCAATCGTACATCCGATCGATCAGTTAGTCCCCATAGCTCACCCACAAGATGCCTCGCGTGAGTGAAGCGAGTGAGAAGGTAGTCCTTCCGCAGCAGATGGTGACAGGCAAGGACAGTGTTGTGTCTACAGCACTCCCTTGCTATCTGGCCGAGCTGTTCCTCATCGTTCGGGAAGGACTCGGCAAACTTGGCAACCTCGACAAAGGTTGTCATGCGCCAGTCTGCCTGATGTAGTCGTACTGGTGCTGCCTTCTCGAAGTACAGGCCTGGGCTGTCGGTGATAGTGGTGACTTGATGAGCTTCTTCCATTGCGGACTCGAAGTGGGCGCAACTCAGCAGCAGAAGGACGGAGTAGAGGTTCCGCATCTATACGTAACAGACGTTCCGGCGGCTTATTCTAACTGGATGTTCCTACGCGTGCGCTAGCTTAACCTTATCGACATGTTTGCGGAACCTCTCCCCGCTTTCGGTCTCCAAAATGACATTGCTCTCATCCGTGATCGACTGTATAGTATAGGGACCGTGGTATTGGCTGTCGAATTTTCCCTTACGCGGCTCCTTCTGGACGTAAACCTGATCCCCTACCTTGCCCTCGAAAGGACGGCATCCTCTGTCGTAGTAGGCCTTTGACCGTTCCTTCGAGCGGTTCAGGTTGTCCCCGGCGATCTCGCGAATCTCTGACTGGCGCTTAACGAGCTCGGCGACGAAGGGGTTTAAGGTGGGGAGCCTGTCGTCGGTCGGGAATTGGCTCGGCTGACGCGCGGGTTTCCCAAACACGATTTCATGCGGCGTGAAGTTTGTTGCTTCATGCACGCTCGTGTTGTAGGAGAATTCGGCAAACGGCAGTAACCGGTCCCAATCATCGTATTTGTTAACGTAGTGCTTGATGTACTCCGCTAGCACGATGTGACTTCGTTCTAACGAGCCGTTCGTCTGAGGACGATACCTTGAAGTGGTCAAATGATTCACCTTATAAATCTTTGAGACTTCGTAAAGCAAGTTGCTCGTGAACGAAGTGCCTCGATCAGTTTAAATAGCTCGCGGAGCACCGAATTGGTTATAAAGGCGGCGAACAATCGCCTCCGCGATGGTTGCAGCCTTTAGATCAGGTATTGGCTCCGCGAGGCAGTACTTCGACAGCTGATCTTGCATCGTCAGGATGTGCCTATTCCCATGCAGGGTGATAGGCAGTGGCCCCACAGTATCTAAAGATACCTTGTCGAAGGTGTCTACTGGCGTGTCCGTTATGAGCATGGGCTCGCGCGTTTTTACACGAACGAGCTTTTGCTCCTGGCAGCTTTTACAGCGTCGAATAAAGTTTTGCACGTCATTCCGCAGGGTGGGCCAGTAGAATCTCTCTCGAATCCGACGATATGTCTTCGTTACGCCCTTGTGGCCTCCAATGAGACTCGAGTGAGATTCCGTAATGATGCCCTCCCTGTCTTCGGGCGACGGCACCTTTATTTTTCCGTAGCATATGGCTATGCTCATTCTCATGTCCGAGAACACGGAATGGAGCGCGGGCAAAAATGTGTCTCGAGGCAGATCGTCGGTGAAATCGCCATGCCGCGAAATTCGGAACGAGGGAACCGGCGCCAGCTGGATCACTCGTCGCAAATTTTCCAGACCCATTTTGACTTTGGACGGATCGGTAGGATCATAGTAACGGAGCTTGACGATTACCGTGTACACTTTATGTCGGCCGTATTCGGTGACGGCCACCTGTCCTAGTCCCAGATTCTTCGCCCTCAAGGACGACGGATCCAGGATACCCAGATCGGATAGTAATTTTCCAATCGGGGTTACCAGCTCGCCGTCGGCGGAGGCGAAGTGGACATAGTTATCGCGCCTGCCCGTAAGGCAGTCACGATCACCCACAATCTGGGACGTCGGCCCCTCGATTTTACTGGATGTTCTTTCGGTTGCGATCTCTCTTTTCGCAGGGTACGTCGACGGGTCCCACAGGCTGAAGCGCAGCGATGACATCGGCAATGACGGCCGCTGGGGTTTCGAGGACACCTCACTCCCTCCCTCTCGCACGGGGGACAGCCTCGTAGCCCCAGCAGGCGATGCAGAGACCGTCGGTGTTTCATGAGGAAGGAAGGGCAGCGGGGGCTCGACCAGCTCACCCGTACCGCTCGTCCTCTCCTCCGCACACGAGATGGAAGCGTGCGTCGGGTTAAGGGATATCTCCGGCGGGGGCATCGCCCTGTCTCGCTCGGAGAATAGCCGATCGAGCAGTGCCGACGCTGCCTGTGGAGAGGAGAGCCTCGGTCCGCCTCAGCGCATAGGGAGCTAGCTGAATAGTCCTTTTCAGGAGCTCCTCGTCACTGGCTGGCTGAAATCTTTCAGATAGCCGTGATATGCGACGACTGAGCTCCGCATCCGTACCGTCCTCGTCAAAGGGGTCCAACTCGTTCAAGACGCCTTGGACCTCCTCGTCAATTCCCTCTCCCTCCGAGATATGGCCCGGGAGCAATATTTCTTCCTTGCCCGGAGGGAGGTCATCGGTCTTGTGGAATTTATTCTCGAGTTGCTGTAGCGACTCGTCAAATTTCGCGATCGAGTATTGTAGAGGGTCAAGGACGGTGATGTCTTTATCAGAGACCATTTCCTCTACGGGGGTGCTGTCTTCCGTATCGCTAGGAGGAGGACTGACAGAAACCGCGTACTCGTACGACCGGGAAGGGTCACTCATGATTTGCACTGGCGGATCCTTCATTGGCCGGACGGGTGGTGCCGACGGTCGTTTTAGAGGTCGTTTGGGAGGGAGGAGCGGCGCGGGTAACATACTCCGGTGCATTCGTTGTATCGGCCGCCCCTCCTCCGCCGAGCTCGCCTCGGATGTCTCCGAATACTTCGGGGCCGGCCGCGACGAGGTCGCGGGGGCGGTTCGAAGCCGCGTACGGGTCGCAACGGCACTCACATCCAGAGGAGGAGGCACCCTTCGGTTCCACTGCGTCGAGGCTGACGTCGCGTTCTTCGACGGCGGCGTCGGGTTCTGGGAATCGGAGCGTGCCCTGGGTCTCCCCTTTTGGATGGGAAGCACCACAGCCGTATCCTCCGACCACTCGGAGTCGCTTGACTCTGAGGACAGCGGGTTTATCGGGTTCCGGGAGAGTGCGTCGGCGTTCAAATTTAATCGACCCGGTTTATAAACAAACTCGTAGTCGTAATTTTGAAGGCTCAGTCTCCATCGGACTAACCTCTTACCAGGATCGTTCATTGTGCCGATCCATTTAAGGGGCTCATGATCCGAGATAAGTTTGAACTTCCGGCCGTAGAGATATGGCTGGAAGTGCTCTAAAGCCTTAATCACCGCCAAGCATTCCTTCTCGGTCGTCCCATATTTCACCTCGGCGGGCGAGAGGATGCGAGAAAAATAGGCGATCGGTAGATCAAGCCCATCTCGCTCCTGGCCCAGGACGGCTCCGATTGCATAATCGGAGGCATCCGTGGTGAGAGTGAAGGGACGGTTAAAATCGGGGTATTGCAGGGCAGGTTTCGTACACAGAGCCTTTCGTAAGTCCCGGAAACTGCGGCGCGGTTCCTTTCCCCAGGCGATGGTCTTCCCCTTCTTGAGCAGGTCAGAAAGAGGCTTCGCCCGGCCCGAGAAATTCGCAATGAATGTTCGGTAATACCCGGCGAGTCCAAGGAATTGTCGAACATTTCTTGCCGTTCTCGGACTCGGGAAACGTTTTACAGCCTCAAGCTTCCGCGGGTCAGGTCTTAGCCCATCTCGCCCAATTATGTGGCCGAGATAGCATACCTCCCGTTTGAGGAACTCACACTTATCCGGCTCGAGTACCAGGTTTGCATCCCGCAGACGATTCATGAGGCGACGGACCTTCTTCCCGTGTTCTTCCAGCGATCGGGCGAATACTACGATGTCGTCAAGGTACACGAATAATTCGGCACCTTGCAGGCCTCGGAGTACACTATCCATTAATCGCTGGAACGTGGCGGGGGCGTTCTTTAATCCTTCAGGCATTCGAACGTATTCATAGTGCCCGTTAAGCGTAGAGAACGCAGTCTTTTCGCTATCCCGAGTGTCCATGGGAATCTGTTGAAAGCCGCTCGCCAGATCGAATGTCGAGAAATATCTTGCCTCGCCCAGCTGATCCAATATATCCAGGATAATTGGCAGTGGATAGGCGTCAGAAATTGTTTTCTCGTTAAGCTTCCTGAAATATATCACCATTCGCATCCGCGGCCGACCTTGTGAATCGGGTTTCTTCGGTACGATCCATACCGGAGAGTTGTACGGGGACTGCGAAGGGGTAATGATTCCATTATCGAGCTTTTTCTGGATCTGTGTATCGATTTCTTCACGGTGTATAGTGGGAAATCGATACTGCCGAGTGTTAATGGGTCGGTCGTCTACAGTTGGGATACGATGGGCGACCAGGCTTGTACACCCAAGGCCGGCTCCGGGAAGTTTGAATTGATTAGGGTTTTCTTCAACGATACTCAGGACGTGTTGACGCTCGAGTTCGTTCAACCCGTCCAATCGCAGTGCCGTCATCACTGCTGCAACGCGATCGTGCGGTGGATCGTCGGTGTCATCCGTTGAGTCATTATCGCTGCAGCCTACGTCCCAGAATTCGAACGGGAGTATCTCTTGGGGGGATACCTCAATGTCTATGTCGTGATTTAAGGTGTTTATCGCGAGCACGTGACATACGCCGTTCTTTTGACGGACCAACGCATCCCCGATATAAAGGCCGTCCTCTGTCACAATCCGTGGCAGGTATCCTTCCTTTACCCCGGGGTTGGTTACAGGGATAGCCAGTGGTCTACGCGTTCGTGCCCGGATGGTTAGTATTTTTCTCGCGGGAGAGTTATTATTTGACCGGGGGTGTTCAGTGTCGGAAGTTACGAAGTGACGCGGTCGTATAGGATCACTTGCCAATACGAGTGCGTTGTGGTGAAAGAATAGTTCTGCTTTTTCGCCACTGAAAAAGGGCTTACCGAGTAGGCCATTGCTTTCCGTCGCGAACTCCGAAACCACGTGGAAAGTGTGGCTTACACCGTTAATTGTTAGCTTAACGGTGCCCAAGGAGCATGACTTCTCATTCGAAGGGCCCGTAAATTCACGCAACTTGGCGGGGTCATAACTTATGTCCCCTCGAAGGGCGCCAATTTTAATAAAATTGAGGGCGGAACCCGTATCGCAGTAAAAATTTTCAATTTTATTTCTGAGTTCGGGCGCTGACAATTTTATTACCGAGGACTCTACTTCGTCCTCCATTTCCGACGGTGAGTTCGGCCGCTCATCGCCCGATCCGAGTCCTTCTTGAGGCTCTACTTCCGCTGGTCTCTGAACCTCACACCTGAATTTCCGGCTTGGGTACTCGTCGCGCGCGGGCAGGTTTGGCTCGCCGCATCCCCGCGACGAGCCCCCTTGGAGTTTAAAGGCTCCGGGCTTGTCACACGCGGTGACTCGTCCCGACGCACGGGTGGTATATCTCGTCCTGCGTCGGAGAGGCGGCGCTTCATCCTGACCCACGGGCAACAGTCGCAGCCACTTATTCGAGCACAGCAATGGCGTTGGTTGCAGCCGTCGCTCGATTCCGGGCTAGGCTTGGCCCACTTATTCCAGGGGCAGCAAGCGCAGCCAGAACCGCGACCACAGCACCACCGCTTTTCGCAGGCCCCCCTCCCTTCCCGAGGGTTGGGACTGGGGGACCTCGCGGGTGGTGACTCCCACCTCCTAAGAATCCCGGCCGGCTTAGGACGTTCTGGGCTCCATTGCTGAGGGCGGGGAGGTGTCGATTCCCGACGGTCGCGGGGTGAGGGGGAGCGCGATTGCGATCTTTTCGGCTCGCCTTGTGCAATTAACGCGAGGGTATCGCGATTCAATGACCGGGACCCCTCGATTTTTTTTGTTCGTGGGTATCGTATGACGACCCACAGTCCGAGATTCGCTCCGCGAGTTCAACCGCGTCTTTTAGAGTTTTAGGTGCCGCCACGACAAGCAACTCCGCTAGGCGTGTTGGCAGGGCCCGCTGAAAGGACCTGACCGCGGTCTTCGCGATGGGGTCAATCGGATCCGTCGGAATATCGGAACCATAGTCCGACTTCCATGCGTTGCGTGCCAATCCTGCGAGCGCTTTGGTACGGTTATACAATTCCCGTACCGTTTCCCCCTGGTTCAAGCGCAGTCGCATGAAATCGGACATACAGTCGTCATAATTCCGCGAACGCGAAAGCCCTTCTTTTAGGACGGATGTTAGCTGCGGGATCGACGCGATAGTTTCTCCCTGGACACAAAGACGTGCCTCCCCTCGCAATTTGTTTAATACTCCGGCGATAAATTCTGGTTCCCTCGCCGGCTCGATAAAAGCCGCCGCGTTCGCGATATTTTGGAGGAAGTCCCGCAATGATGCGGAACTTCCGTCAAAATCGGGAATACCCGCCAACCGAGTCGAGAGATTCATGCCGCTGATGACGGCAGACATATGTTCGATCGAGGTGGACATTATGTGGGACATGTCCCTGGCAAGGTTGGGTTTGCCATGACCGGTCGCGAAGGGATTTCGACAGCCAATGGAGCGGTAATTTAAATTCAAAAGAAATGAGGGAATATGAATTTAGTTCCGGATTTTTTTTTTTTTATAATTGAAAAATTTGGAAATTTAGAAATATATAATATTGTAAGAAAGTCAAGAATTAATTCGAACGCGGAGGGAACACTGTAATTCGGGAACCTTACAATTACACGAACAGGTGGAGATTCTGGATTCACCAATCCTCTCAGAGAACCATCAGTAGCAGTATCCCACCGCTGCCACCAATTTGTTACGTACCGAACGGTACCCCGGGTTTCCCGAGTGAAATATTATTTTGTGGGCTGCTCTGCTCGTCCCATACGGGCCCGAGTTCTCTAGGAGGATGAAGGGGAGGATGCCAGAATATTTTAATGCTTCCGATTATAACATGGTTTATTTATTAATAGTAGCCGACTTACAATGTTGTTGACGCCTGAATGAGTAAACACACATACACACCACACACATACACACTCACTAATTTTAACAATATAGAACTGGCAAATTCGATACAAAGTGATTTAACGGCGCGGCTCGTGTTATGTTTTCGATTGAAAGAATGGAATTAGATGTAATTATGATTGCGTCTCTATCGCGGCGGTATCGACTGCGCACAAGTCTGACAATCCTGTGCAACCACCTTTGCACCGGGTTCACTAGGGGATACTATCCACCTCCCAAATGCAAGGGAATTATGGTTGCCGCGGAACGCTTTGTGCGTGAGTAGGAATCCGAACCCAGGGAACAACTCCGTAGACGCGGTACTCGCGACACCATTTTAACGACCGAAGACTGACGGACGCGAACCCGTGAAGACGCGGGAGTCTGGGATCGCGACTTGCTTTCGGCCGGAGTTATACCCCAACACCAGGTTACTTCCGTGGCTAGATGGGAACTAAAAATATTCACCGCCACCGGACCGATGTTAGCTCGGTAGCTATCACTCCGGTGGGGGTTTTTGACAACGTCCACGGAAAGTTGGTCGCTCCCGAAGTGGTCGCTTCGGTGGGGGTTTTTGACAACGTCCACGGAAAGTCGCTCGCTCCCGAAGTCCCACGGTCGAACTCCGCGGATCAGGCGATGCTCGATCAGCGGAATTCGATCGGGTACATCCGGTCTCACTATCGGCGTTTCCACACCCGACACCGCACAGAGACACGAGGCGACTAAGTCGTCGGTCATATAATGAAAGCTAAACCCGTTAATAAAAACCAATTATTGATATTACTAAACAAAACATTAAAAAGTTACGGAGACGTGACACACGTTTCCAATTATGTAAGTTTGCGCGGCATATTTACAGGGTGTCCAATAGGAAGTTGCTGAAACTAATCGACTATCATTTTAAAATACGTGCACAGAATCAGAAAAGCCAAATTGCTTTAAATAGAGGAAACTCTGCAGTTTTAAACGCACATGAATAAAACCCAGTCAAATATTTTTTATGTCAATTTATTACATCTTATAAAAATAACGAAAAAGTACAGTGATTGATGATAGATATTTTCGAAGTGCGAACCGTTAGATTGTGCACAAAAATCAATTCTCTTTTGAAAACTGTCAAAAACTGTGTCCAACATATCGTTCGCAATGCCGCGAACCAGTTCCTGGATGGCCGCGATAAGTTCTTCTACTGTGCTGGGGTTTTTAGCTTAACAATGATCTTTAATGTAACCCCGCAAGAAAAAATCACAAGGGTTCAGGTCCGGTGAGTACGGAGGCCATTCTAGTCCGCCTCGAGAAAATTTAGGGTACCCCAGACCGATTACTCGAGTCCCATATACGCGATGAATAGCTTCAAACACCTCACGAGTCCGGTGCGGCGTCGCTCCATCTTGCATGAAGTAAACATTTTTAACCAGTCCCCTCTTTTTTGCATAAGGGAAGAATTTCCAAAAGCTGTTTGTAACTCTCTCCTGTTACCGTAGATTCTAAGAATTGCAAATAAATTCCTTTTACTGAAATCGCTGCCCATGCCGTTACTTTTTGTGGATAAAGGGACTTCGCTAGCGATATGTTGGGATTTTCCGTTCCCCAAAACCTTCATCCAAAAATGTGCTTCATCGGAATAAATAATCAATTTCTCATTAAGTTCTTCGGCTTCAAACATTCCCGTAATAGTGTTAGAAAATTCGTTGCGTTTTGTCATGGCATGTTCAGTTAACAATTGATGAGTGCTTATTTTATACGGATGAAACTTTAAAAAATATTTCAAAATGTTGTGTAATGATGATTTGGTTATTTTTAATGCTTGAGCAGCTTTCCGAATCGAATCATTTGGATTTTGTTTGAAATAATTCTCAACTTCGTTGATCTTCTCTGGTGTAGTCACCGTAACAGATGGACCTGGCAACTCGTGTCTACGGTCCTGGAGTGTACCATACTTCACGAAGTTATCGATTATCCT
Source organism: Ophion ellenae (assembly GCA_963210295.1). Lineage (NCBI taxonomy): Eukaryota > Metazoa > Arthropoda > Insecta > Hymenoptera > Ichneumonidae > Ophion > Ophion ellenae. The sequence goes on from OY723389.1 coordinate 18,611,480, forward strand.
ACGAAAATTAACGTAAAATGACTTCTATGCAGTTTAATTGGATTGAAACACAAGTTGTGTGATAGATGAATATGAATAAATATTCTATTCTTACCTTTTTAGAGTGTTTTTGCTGGCAACTCTATGAGTTCCAAACTTAGTACGAAACCCTCTATACGCATTACTATAAATTTTTCCCCTCGAGAAGAAGCACTCAATAAGATATATTTTCTTCCGTGGTGAGCGCACTCATTTTGAGGCGCGTACTCGCTTCAACCACGGCTGGAATAAAACTGCGGGGCCTCAGATATGCGCCTTAGAAAAAGGGACCCCTATTGAATTCATGGAGGGAAGAGACACTTATTTAGTTTTAGCAACTTCCTGTTGGACACCCTGTAAAATAATACTGCTATACAAATTTTTATTTCGAAGTAATTTTTAATCGAACAAAGTTTTTCATTAGTTATGAATTAACTAACACTTTTATTTGTTAATGAAAATAAGAAAAACAATAGAAAATATTAATATTTGTAACGCAAATATTATTTTATGATAGAAGTGTTTAAATTTCTGAACACGATAATTCTTTTTCTTGAAATATTGAACAATACTGTTCTTCGGTGTTGCCATATGTCTTCTTATTATAGGGGAAAAATCTGTTTTTACGGATAATTATTCTGTTTTTACTGAACGTTATTAGCAAAACTGAATAGTAAAGGCAATGGAAACTTTTTTCACTCTTTCCCTAACTAGTTTTGTATCTAAACATAATTTGTTTTCTGAATTTATAAACACTATGTAATGGTACGACGAATAATGTGACCTGGCTTTCGGTCAATGCAGACCCTGCAGTGTTAGAAGTTGAAATTAAAGAAACCCATTATCTCCCAATCTCAATAGTCGACTGGTCTGAAATTCCACTCAAACAGGCATAATGATATGAACAATGTTTGGTTAAAATATGAACAAAATCTATAGAAATCAAGAGCGCACGCTCGGTCTACCTTAAGATCATCCCGGGGGTTTGATAAATTTGTGTACATTTCTTGTATATTTGCATTTTACGCACATAGTACTTGGCTGTTGTATAAATTATTTTTTTCATTTTGTTGTTCAATTAACTAATAGACAGAATTGACCAAAACCATTGTTTGAATTAAAATTTGAAGTTTGAAAAAAAGTTGAAATTTTAAAACTCATTATATCACAATCTAAATAGTCGACTGTTCTGAAATTCCACTCAAACATGCATAATGATATGAACAATGTCTGGTTAAAATCTGAACAAAATCTATAGAAATCAAGTGCGCGCGCTCGCTCTACCTTAAAGCAAATATTTTATTTGCATTAAAAAAATCACATTATTATACCTAAAAATTGATTTCACCAGTATAGAAAAATACAACGTATGAATCACCGGTGCGTTGGTCAAGTGGTTAGTGTGCTGACCAGCGGTTCGGGAGGTCGTGGGTTCGAATCCCAGTCGCGTACTTTCGTGATGAAATGTTTTTCTTCGACATTTTTCGGCGAAAGCCGACTATAGGCTAGGCGCCCACGACACTAAACCTGTCATGATAGGTCTCCCAAAGTTCAAACATATAATTCGGCATGTCATTCACAGGGGAACACAAAATGGCCCTGCTGCCATGTCTGGCACCGGTCAACGCTGAAAAAAAATGAAAAAAATAATAATTTTTCTAGGTTCCTGACATGTTAAGTCTCCCGTATTCTGATTGTTTCTCGAGACAGGGGAGGGGTAGGACTGTACGAAAAGGCAGTGCTGCTAGCTCCCCTGATGAGCTGTATCAGTTGCTGCCGAGAGATAAGCGACACCTCGCACCCAGGTGTCTATCATCATCGACCTCCTGAAAAAACCAAAGCTCATTTGAAAGATCATCAATTTTTGTGTAAGAATAACCACTGCTGCCTTTTCCAAACAGTGGAGAAAATGGCGGCAGCAGCGTTTGAAAGTCGCCCTCCACGCAAACGAATTTGGCGTTTCAATTCGGTTTTATCACCAATCGCCCGGTTCTTTACGATTTGTATTATTGAAATACGCCCGCCACTATCACGAACAATGCATTTTACGTGTCGTTGATTGTTTAAACAAATGAAATCGCATCTTTTATGTGATATTTTTAGATTTTTCAGCCGTTTTCATTGTGTTTTTATAACACTTTTTTATGTCTTTCGTTACATTTCGAAGTAAATTAGTTTTCTTCGGTGAAAAAATATTAGGTGTTATTGTTTCAACGAATAAGATTCTATAAATTAGTCCAAAGTCGGGGATTTTTGAGCCGTTTTTTGGTCATTTATCATTTCTCGTGGCCCGTACGAATCTCTTCCGCTTTATATTTTTAAATAAAGACTACCTGAAATATGAAGGTTTTTTGGCTATATATTTTAAGCAGAAATCGAGTCTTCAATCCTACATTGTAAGACTCAGGCTGTGCTATTCAAAACGGTTCGAATAAAAAAGGTCTAGACGTAACCTGCTCAGTCTCGTTTCAGAAGCCGTGGTTGCTGTCCGTATTTGAAATCTTATATATATCTAAAATGCGTTGTTTTATTTGCAAAAAATCTGGCGATGTTACGAAATTTACCCAGAGTACATTAGGCCAATGTGTAACTATTGTCGCGTACCGGAAAAAGAAACGCTTGGAATACGGCGACTCATCATTGACTCGTGAGAATAGTGTAAATTTTGGTTATCACTATGGGTGCTCCAGAAAATTTTCTGTTTTGAAATAAAAATAGTCAGAAGAGCTGGAACCGCTGTTTCCTTCGAATGCACGTATAAGTATAAAAAATGTGAGTATACTCACACTCGCATTCGAAGGAAACAGCGCTTACAGTTCTTCTGGGTATTTTTGTTTCAAAACAGAAGATTTTCTGTAGCACCCATAGTGATAACCAAAATTTACACTATTCTCACGAGTCAATGATGAGTCGCCGTATTCGAAACGTTTCTTTATCCGGTACGCGCCAATAGTTACATATTGGTCTAATGTACTCTCGGTAAATTTCGTAACATCGCCAGATTTTTTGCAAATAAAACAACGCATTTTATATAGATGTAAGATTTCAAAAACGGATAGTGACATGACCGTTACTGATGGCTTCTGAAACGAGACTAAGCAGGTATAAGGGCTGGACCCTTAGGCCCCCACCCCCTTTTTATTGTGACCGTTTTGAATAGCACAGCCGGAGTCTTACAATGTAGGGTCGAAGACTCGATTTCTGCTAAAAATATATAGCTAAAAAATCTTCATGTTTCAGGTAGTCTTTATTTACAAATATAAAGCGGAAGAGATTCGTACGGGCCACGAGAAATGATGAATGACCAAAAAACGGCTGAAAAATCCCCGACTTTGGAATAATTTATAGGATCTTATTCGTTGAAACGACACCTAATATTTTTTCACCGAAGAAAACTAATTTACTTTGAAATGTAATGAAAGATGTAAGAAAGTATTTTGGAAAACAATGAGAACGGCTGCAAAATCGTAAAAAATATCACATAAAATATGTGATTTCATTTGTTTAAACAATCAACGACACGTAACATCCATTGTTCGTGATAGTGACAGGCGTATTTCTATAATAAAAATCTAAAAGAACCGGGTGATTGCTGATAAAACCGAATTGAAACGCCAAATTCGGTTGCGCGGAGGGCGACTTTCAAACGCTGCTGCCGCCATTTTCTCCACTGTTTGGAAAAGGCGGCAGTGGTTTTTCTTACACAAAAATTGATGATCTTTCAGATAAGCTTTTGTTTTTGAGGACGTCGATGATGATAGACACCTGGGTGCGGGGTGTCGTTTATCTCTCGGCAGCAACTGAGGCGGCTTATCCGGGGGGCTGGCAGCACTGCCTTTTTGTATAGTCCTACCCCTCCCCTATCTCGAAGAATAATTAGAATACGGGAGACTTAACATGTCAGAAACCTAGAAAAATGTCCTATTTATTATTATTTTGTTTAGCGTTGGCCGGTCCCAAACATGGCAGCAGGGCCATTTTGTGTGCCCTTTTGAATGACATGACGAATTATATGTATGAACTTTGGGACACCTATCATGACAGGTTTAGTGTCGTGGGCTCCCCTACTACTAGTTCCGTGACTGGGAAGCGACCTTGTGACCGGCTGTATCGGTATAGGTTTCCCGCAGTTTCCCTATGCCCATGGCATATATGTCATGGTGAATACGATACAGAGGGGGAAGTCGGCTGCGGCTGCAAGGTGGGGGAGGTGGAATGGGAGGTAGGGGAGAGTTGTGGAATGGGCGATAGAAGCGGCGGGGATGTGGAATGGGAGGTAAGAACGAAGTTGGGGCGGATTGTGGCTCCTAAAAAGGGAAAGACCCTATACGGCTGGAAGAAACCGATAAATAATCAATCAATACAACGTATGAATCCACAAGTAGACTGGGAAGGCAGTGCTAGGTCTTGGCATGCATAGTCAAGAAAAAAATGCTCGACGAAGAATTTCGAGTTCCCAACTATTCAATTCTCAGGTTTAAAACAATAAAATTCATCAGTCAGATGGTTGGGATTATGGATATAATTTTTTAGATCATGGCAATGTGCTCGTTCTTCACTGTGAATCTTGCATGATTATACCTCACAGAAGTATAATTATTCTCCAACCTCTTCAGATAACGACATTAAACACTTCGTTACCCTGAATTGGTTGTATGTATATGGTAGTCATTAAATTAATGATCCTGTGAAGTACAGATCAGATCCGTGATGTGCCCTTTAGATCTCGCAAACTTGACGTTTATTCACACACATCTACTACAGATTACATTAAATATAGTTTTGCGGCTGACTGACAACTGGTGCGATATTAAAATGTAAAAAAAAATATATCTACATATTGTGTCGCAAAAGTTATTTGCGCAAATGGTGAGAACGGAAAAAACGATATGTTCCCGACCTTCTTCTTCTTAACTGCGCGCGCCAAGACATTGCACATCATGCCCAGTGTACTTGTGTGGTTGATACGTTGTTTTTTTCTATACTTATAACATTAACTTTTTGTTATAATAATGTGATTATCTTCCAACTAAAGATTAAACAATTTTGATTAGATTATATTAAAGGTTTAACAATTTTGTGCGCAACATTTCTTGTACACTTGCATAATACGTACAGTGTACTTGGCTATTTTATAAATTATCTAATTTTTTTTTTACAATTGATTAATGGAAAAAATATATTAAAACCGTTGTTTCGATTAAAACAAGTGATAATTATTTTTAAAGTGAACCATAATTTTGTATAAGGTACACCAAACAACAATGTTTTTTAAGGGCTTTTTTTATTACCCGGCGTATTTTTTGAACTTTTAAAGCATATATTACGATGATTGTGCTCGTGGAGTGTTCTGGTACTCAATACTTTGCTTCTGCAGGAGTATGAAAAAGAAGAGGAAGAAGGCAAAAAAGAAGCAGAATCAATCCTGAAAGGAGGCAAGGTGAGGGGTGACCCTTGCTTTTTCTCAGAGTACATCCTTAAACTCTTTGGCGTTCTTCGGGACTCCTTCGACTTTTCTCCTCTAAGTTTTCCTCTCGCGCTTTTCTGATCTTTCGAACCTTTGCTGCGTATACCCGTAACTTTCGCGTCCACTCATTTTCACCCTCTTTGCCTCCCAGCCCATGCCACGACCTATCCTGGTCCTTGCGGGCATTACCACACCCCATACCCTTTCACTGGTCGATCCCTCGACCAGTCTACATTTCCTCATCTCCCGCTCTTTTTTTCTCTCGCACCCCTCTCTCGCCCGCCCCTCTCTCTCACTCTCTCTCTTGTTTTTTCTATTTCTTTATTTATTTCCTTCTCCCCGTTTTTCTCGCCATTTTCAAGAATGCGACAACTGACAGGAAAGCATCTGTTGTTTTGAGGTTACCGTCAATTCACAATACCAAGAGGAAGCGTCTCGTGTTTCCCCAAGGGCTTCCTTTGCGTACTCATATCGGTCCATTTTACAGGAGATCGACGGTTTGTGTTGGAATAGGATCCTTTTCCATTCCAACGGTTAATATATAGCGTCGACTCTGCGCCAAGCTTCTGTGTCACGCGTGTGTTATACGTGGAATAGGAGATGTTCCGGAGAATCATGCCTCATGAATGGTTGGACTTTGAACAAGAAGCATTTAAAATCAGGTCACATGCTCTACGAATTTCAAATCCGATGCACCGTCGTTTCAAAATAGATGGATCCATTAGCTACTAACTTCCAATTTGATTTAAAACATTTCATTCAGTCCGAGGAAAGTCTCCTGAAATGGCCGTTCTACAAAGTTGACGATTGAATCGCCCACGAAGATCACGCCGTTTGACAGGCAGCATATTAAGTGATGAACTTTCTATTACAGAAAGTTCACTTCGTGTCGACGAATAACTCACTCGATCCGCCCCCAACGGCACACGCTGATCTATATTAAGATTGCGAAAAACAATTTTAAGAAACTGTATGTCTAAATTGTGATGACGTGCGCATAGTTTTGATGTTGCACCAAGATTGCAAATTATTTTAAAAAACCTCCACAGATATTTCTTCTTTATTAGCCTAGTAAAATTGGACGAAAACAGACAAAACTTCTATAAAATTCCGACCAAGCTGGATTTTTGTGCCGACCTATATTTTGATGTCCTAAAAACATCTTCAAAAATACCCTTACTTTGAACCACTCGAAAAGTGGTTTCTTTCTGGGAGTAAATTCCATTTTTCGCAAATATCTCGAAAATTGACAATTTTTCGAGGATAATAGTTATACGAAAAATTGTGGTTTCTGAATTTTTACACAGACTTTTGCCCAGACTTTTTTTTCGTAGAATCAATCGATTGCGAATAAAGTTGCGACTAAGTTGAAGCGTCCACTTGAAAAAAAAAAAATTATACGTACTCTTTTCCACACCACTGCGGGGTTAGAATATTGGGCGCGTTTTTTGTCATATGGTATTACCAGTAGGCCTAATTTTCATTTGAACACTATAGAAAAAAATTAATTCAAATTATTGTCTTTTCTCTCTCATCTATTTCCATTAGAATATCCTGGTTTCCCTCAATGGCTTGATCAGTTCATCCGTTGATTCTCTCATTTCTTGAACTAACAAGGGGAGGAAGCCGATCGGGACCCACCAATTTCGCCCAAACTGTGTGGGTAAAAGGTGGTGGGTCCCAACTAAACGTTCTTAGCAATTCTCCATCCAAATGTACTCCGCTGGCTCAACTATGTGGTGTATATTTCTATCGCCAAGTCGAAAAACTAATTGAAATAATACAAAGTGCTCCTGAATTGCTCCAGCAACAGCGAGAATTATCGTCAAGGGAAGATGGAATTAAAATACAATCGATCGTGCAGCATCAATTCAGTGCTCCTGTTTTCAGGAGCATTGCCTATCATCCAGTAGGGTAAGCTGGTATAGGAGTACGCACCTAAGCTTGAAAGCGGTGAAAAAAACAAACAAATACATTTTACGAATCAGGTTTTGTTTTAATTGAAAGAATATCTAGTATTCTATTTAAATTATGAGCGACGATTGGGAATCTCAATTTTTTTTAAAGTAACAAACTAAAAACTACGAAACGGGATTTGCGCACTCTCAGACATACGGGCGTTTAAGAGTACGCACGGGGGTCGATAAGAGTACGCAAGCATCAACCGACACATAAATCGCAATTAAAGTTGCCCGCATTTGTATCAGCGGTGCATTTCTCATGCCACCAAGCTATACACTTCACTACACTCGATCCATTCCTCACATATTGGTTCTTCGTATATTTTTTTGTATACTTTGCATACTTGTAAAAAAATATATACTATATATACACAAAATAATATATATACTATATCTAGAAGATATTTTATATATATAGGGCATTCCACGCCATTTCACCTAGCCCGTGACCCTAACCATTTTTGGTTTTCCTGATTTTTATTGTAAGATTGTACCCCATGAAAGCAATAGCCAAAACAATTTTTAGATTGTTATCTCTCCTCTTTTAGGAGTTATAATTTTCCAAAACATCTCGATTTCGGAAGTTTTGGAAACGTTTGAACGCTGATAACTCCTAGCGCTGATAACTCCGCGAGATATCGACAAATGTCACTATGTCATTTTTTTATTTTGACGCATACGTTCCTTAGAAAATATGAAAAATTTATCAATTATCGATGTCAACGTTTTTTTTCTTCTAAAGTGAAAACTATTTTTTTTTAAATGGTTGCTTCTTTTTAATTTTTTTTTGATTCTTTAAAATAGAGTGATCCATTCTATGATTTTTAAGACTAGTCTCATCATGGGTCTATTTTTCCTTCTATTTTTTTTCGAATTTATCATATTTTTTTCAGATGACTTTTATCTTTTTAATCTCCAATAATGCTATTAATGATTTGTGATTTCCAATTCGGCTTTGTCAGGCCTTAAACGGTTTATTTTTAATTTGTGCTTAAATTAACGCGTAAAAATGTTTTTTTATTTTAAATAATTTGTTTCGTTAAACTCCGCACAGACTGAAAATAAACCGTTTCAGGCCTGACGAAGCCGAATTGAAAATCACAAAATCATTAATAGCATTATTGGAGATTAAAATGATAAAAGTCTACTGAATTTTTTTTTCAGAGGGAAGTCGACAATTTTTGGAAAATTACAACTCTTAAAAGAGATGAGATTAAAACCGCAAAATTGGTGTGGATATTCCTTTCATAGGGTACAATCTTACAAATAAATCAGGAAAACCAAAAATGGTCGGGGTCACGGGCTGGGTGAAATGGCGTGGAATGTCCCATATATAAAAAATAAATACTATATATATAAAATACTATATATATATAATACATATATATGAATATATATTTTTTCTATACTTTGTAAAAAAAAAATTAAGAACAGTCGTATAAGAGTACGCGCGTATTCCTACACACCCAAACACTGCGTACTCTTATACCACCTGCACATTCTAAACAAACATGACTGTTACTGCCATTTATTAATGAGATGCGAAATTACTTTCATTTTGAACAATAATCTTAGTAAACCGGCGTACGAAATGAATAGTTGTTTTTGAAGAAAGTAAATTGTGTATCGTACTTGTAATGCTTTGAAAATGTCAAAAATGAATAAGAAATCACAACCATAACTTCAAACTTACCTAGCCTCTCCGTTTTATTTCACTTTGGATTTTTTTGTCAGAAACCGGTCAAAACACAACAGAAATTAGCTTCCATTAGCAAGGCATTTTGTCATTAGCTTAACTGCGTACTCTTATCGCCTGCGTACTCCTATACCAGCTTACCCTACGCTTGGTTTGCATCCAAATTGACATAGGAAAAACCTTCGTTCCAAAACTTGAATGAAGTATGCTTTCCAATGAAGCATGTTTCGAAAAAATGTAACTGCTCAAACAGTGCTTTTATACTAGGTGCGCAACTAAGTTCCCGGGTTTCACACATGGATGGCGCTAGCGACACATGTAGTCGGCATACAGGTCTGAAATTAGGTGTCTTTATAGCTTGGACAGCTGTTAAGAATACCCAGTGGTAATATAAACAAATATCGCAACACAACGACCTTTTTTCTAACCTCGAAAATGTCAAAGTTTGTGCCAAATAAACAGCATTTGCGGGAAACATTGCTTTTCTGCTTCAACCTGAAAAAACAGCAGCTGAAGCACGTCGGTTACTTGGGGAGGCCTACGGCGAACATATACCATCAAAAACAACGTGTGAAGATTGGTTCAAGCGGTTCAGAAGTGGCGATTTTGAGACTGGGGACAAGGAGCGCTCGGGAAGACCGCAAACATTTGCGGATGCCGATCTGCAAGCGTTATTGGATGAAGATGACACACAAACAGAAGATCAACTTGTCGAGACATTAAGGCAGGATTCTACTTTGAAACCATGAAAAAAACGCTATTTTCGTGAATTTTTTCTGAGAATACTATTAAAGATATCGATATGGGGTTTAAACTGTTCAATAAATACACTCTTTAAGTACATAAAAAAAAATTTTTAATGTATTTTATTCATTTTTTGTACACGTAAAATATGTTTAAAGCCAACGCCTCGAAAAGCAGGTACCGTTGCCGTGGTCGTGAAATCTTCCCGACGGATGGTCTGAAACAAAAAATCAAATAGTTTCATGTTCAGTATGTCTTCAGGAACCGACCTAACTAGAATATTTTATATACGTGCACAATCAACAAAATGGCGGCTAAAATACGAAAAAAATGCCTTTTTTGGGTCTTTTTTTGCAATAAAAAAATAGTTCTAATCAAAATTTTAAGTTGATTGTAGTTAGGTCGGTTGGTACACACATATAGAATATTTGTTCCGCGTTTAAAGTTTTGGTGAGTGATAAATCGTAGAAAAAATTATCTTACCCTCAATCAGCGATGCCTGGGCCATATAATATGCCTTCGACGTGTACCAGGTGGGTGTTTTCATCCAATTTAGCCTTTTTTTTTAAATTCTGCCCTCCTTAGAAGCCTCAGTCGAGCGGCGGTTCGCTCGAACGATGCGATGTTGGTCGCGCATAGTGGCGAACTGCATGACGGTTGGGCCGATTGTAATGCCCATGACTTCCATTATTTTTGAAACTGGGCTGAATCCTTCATTAAAAACGCAGGCAGCAGTGAGGCACGCAATTTTGACGATTTTTTTGCCATTAAAGACATGTTTCGGTGCCATAGCCCAAACTGTAGAGTTGAAACATTCGTTGTTATTTTGAGTGTTCCCAAACCCCCAAACATCTCTCCAGTAATTCCGTTTTTGTTAGATCTTCGTAGATCGGCTTCAGCACCTCTTGTACGTCACTAGCAAGAGCAGGAGGATGTTTATAATTTTTTAAAGCGTTGTTTGCTTCGGCCTTCTTATACTTGCACCAGCCGTCTGAACAGTACGTATGCTGTGGTTTGGAGTCTGTTGATATTTTGTGGTAATAGCCGGCCCAGATCTCGTTTCGCATGCTTTCTACTGAATTTGAATTCCTTTGAATTGCGAGACTGTAGTTTTTGGATAACTCTTTCATTAATTTGATAGTTAGATCAGCAGTCTTCACTTTTTTTATCACGACTTTTGGTTTCTTCACAACTTTGGTTAATAAGCATATATAGGTATAACGGTTTACGATAGGGGAACATCTGTCTTAGCGAACAAAGCCAGGTAGACGGCTGATCGGGCCGCGCGCCGGGCGGGTCACAATAGCGCGCTCAGGTAGGTGCGTTCGAAAGGCGAAAAAGGATAGTTAGACTGCTTGGAACTTTATAAAATTTTGACCGAACATTCTTGAACATATTTACTTTCGAAAAATGTAAAAAAAAAAAATTTTTTTTTTCAAAGTTTCAAAGTAGAATCCTGCCTTAAATGTGACTCGGCAATGTACTTCGGAACATTTGCACGCCATGGGAAAAATTCATAAGGAAGGAAAGTGGGTGCCGCATGAGTTGACTGAGAGGCAAATGGAAAATCGAAGAGCCACTTCCGAAATTTTGCTTTTGCCCCAGAACAGAAAGAGTTTCCTGCTTGGAATTCTTACTGGCGATGAAAAATGGATATATTTCGAGAACCCCAAACGCAGAAAATCGTGGCTTTCACTTGGCGAAGCATCAACATCGACGGCACGGCCAAATCGCTTCGGCAAAAAGACACTGCTCTGTGTTTGGCGGGACCAGAAAAGAATCGTGTACTATGAGCTGCTGAAACCGGGCGAAACTGTCAATGGGCATCGCTACCGATAACAACTAATCAATTTAAACCATGCATTTCTCGAAAAACGGCCAGAATGGGACGCGAGACACGAACGTATGATATTGCAGCACGAGGCCCGAACGTGTAATATTGCACCACGACAACGCTCCGTGCCATCGAAGTCCCATCGTCCAGGACACAATAAAAACACGGAAATGGGATCTGCTAACGCACCCGCCGTATTCGACAGACCTGGCCCCTTCAGACTATCACTTATTCCGGTCGATGGCGCATGGCTTAGGTGGGCTACACTTGGCCAATTACAATGCAGTTCAAAATTGGTTGAACGAATGGTTCCAGTCCAAAGACGCGTCTCTTTATCGCCGCGGTATTTATGTATTGCCAGAGAGATGGCAAAAACGTTTAAATGGCGAGGGACAATACTTCGAATGAACCATTTCGTGTATTTGTCTTGGAATTTTCGATTTTTTATTGGTCAAAAAAACCCGGAAACTTAGTTGCGCACCTAGTAAAATGTGTCTGGTGTGAAAAATATGTATGTTTCAAATATTTCTACGATGAATATTACCCTACCAATTGTAAAATTATATCTGATAATGAATAAAAAGCAGCGTACATAATTCATTGCAAGAATTTTCGGAATTTTTATTTTCATTAAAAACTTCACCTAATTATATAAAGTAACTGCTCGAATATATTTAAATTCGACAATAAACAGTTAAATATGCGAAAAATTACAAAAAAATAAAAAAATTAAAAACACTAGCTTGCGAGAATTGAACCCAAGCCAGCGGGATGACAGGCAATGCGCTTGACCACTGTGCTATGCCGCTGACTTGGGATTGGTTGAAAAAATATTCCTCAAACTCTACTCGGAACTCTTTGGACAGCGTTTACCCTTTCCTATGGCCCACTCAGGCGAAATATTTTAGGAACGTTAAGCGGTTAGGCCAGTCTAGAGGCCGAAAAAATAAGCTTTTTGGGGATTTTTTTTTTCAGAAAAGGTACAAAATAAATCGAAATTACAAAAAAGGGTGTTTATCATACATATCAGTGACTGTATACAATGATTGTTTTGAAGCGATTAATTTCACAATGGCGGCTGTGCAGTGTCACATCCGGAAGGGATGAGAGCATAATATTTTTGTTTCCCTCTTTGTTGCCTACGCCTAGCGCAATAGCACGGGATGAGGGTAAAAAGGGGTAGTGCGTGGGAAAGAGTAAAATTAAGGAATTGACACGATGTTTTGAAATTGAGGGATAATTCGACAGACTTGGTGTACGATTGACACTATGTTGTTTATTGGACGATTACCAGACGGTTTGAAGCGATCAGGTTTACGATGAATGATACAAAAAGAAACGGTAAAGTTAGCTTACATTCGTTGTGTTTGACACTCGGTCGTTCGCTCGCTCGCTCGCTCGCGTGGATGTTTGTTGTCGCTCGCGTTACAAGGGCCTTCGCTCTTGGCCTGGTGCGCTCGCTGGTACAATTGCTGGTAAGACGCTCGCAGGATTTTCGGCTGGTCGTGTATATACTTGACGTGTTTACTACGACGGCACTACGTGTAGATAGAAATATGAACGGCGCGCAAGGTCGATGAGTTGAGATTGATAATCACGGACCGATGATAGAAATTATACAAGTGTAAAATAAAACTTTTGTAACTCGAAAAATGGAGACGGTTCGTATGAAAGATAATCGGAGATATTCGTTAGGCTTCTGGGTTAAGACTTGATACAAGGAGTGATTCGGTTGACGGAAATATTGGTTGACGGGAGACTGAGATTGAATTTGATAAAGATTATCGGGAGACTGAGATTTAGACTTGATAGAAGAACTTGAGTCGATGGTAGTTGACGGGCGACTGCTTCGACTTTTTGCACACTGACTCTTCTTGGTTTGCATGCGAATTTTTCGAGTGAGTGGGAGACAATCTTTGGATTCTCTTCTTAGAAATAATGGCGCTGGTGGAAGGGGCAATTTCGCTTTGTTAACGGAACGTGCATGAGGTGTGGAGTCGAAATTCGCGCTAAGTCGTTCGCGATAGCGCGGTGACCGTTTGATTCGGACGGCCGGATGTTTTCATACTCCGCTCTGGTTACCGGGTCGAATCATGCAGACTTCTCTTTGTCCCCATGCGGATGGCTAGCGTAAAGTTTTTGAAGTGAGTGCCTGTTTGATTTTTTTAAGTTGCGGCTTTTCGTGGAATATTTGTCTGAGATCATGTTCTTGTTGAAAGCCATTGTGATAGGAAAAGTCAATGACTGTGGCGGTACTGCTATCGTGTATATATCGCTATTATTTGAATATGCTCGCGGAACGTACGCAAGTTCCGTTTAACGCTTAGATTTATACATTTAATACGCTTCTGACGGCAAATGAGGGTATTGGGAATAACCGAGATGAAAAACCCTAAATGAGAGAAGGGACATTCGCTAGGATGTAACACCTCCCCGGTTGAAGATTGAGCGTCCCGCTCAATTATTATGAATGTTCGAAGGGTTATCTCAATATCGTCATCAGCCTATTCTTGAACGGTTGCGGTGTCGGTAGGTACAATTTTTGGATTATTATGTAGACTATAGAAAAAGGAAAGTATGTGTACGATATTATTGTATATATGATCTTTGTTTGAGAATGGTTTTGGTTATTGTATGTCTAGACCTTTGTATGAGGTTTTCTTTGTTGTGCGTTAAAAAAAATTATATATATATATTTTTTTGTTTGCTATGAAATGTATATGTACATGTTTTCTCCTTTTTATTTTGCGTGATGCATAGGTACTGTTATTTACTTTGGCCTATCTTACTTGACGAGGGTAAAAGAACAATGACAAAGAGAAAATTATTAGCATAATCAGAAATATCGTAAGTCTCCTCGTGCGAACTTAAGGAAAGGAGTGCGGTTTGGAGTGTTTGTTGTTTTCTGGATGATCGGAGATTTCAGGGTACAGATCATGTGTTGCAGCGTTGGTCTCGGCCCTCTGGTTCAGCTGGAGGGGCCGACACGAGTTGATGAAGTTCTTGAACATTCTCTGCATCCGTTGATGTTTTTTTTTGGGTTGTTTAGCCAGGTGCATCAGGAGGTACGTAACCGAGTCCCATACTGCACCGACGAGATAACGTGACCAGCCGTCCACAGGATGTAGTCTGTATGCATGGATCGCCGTATCTACGAGGACCTTGATCGCTCGCACGACGAGTGAGGTTCGGGTGAAACCAGCCCTTGCTGTACCGAATTCAGTGCGTTTTTCCAGGTGCGATTCCAGGTGGAGTCCGCTTGGTGTTATAGATTGTTGTTATCGAGGAAATTTAACAGCTTCTCCCCTTGATTGACAGTGTTTTGACCACTGACGCCCCGTGTCATATTGTTTACGACAGCGGGTTTCTCCACGGGAAACATTACGCATTCTCGTACGTTGTCGATATCTTCTATAGAATGGATCCCATATGATGCTGGTGATCCTGGGTTGGTATATCGCCGAGTAGACTTCGTTGTCGATTTCGTGGTTGCAGGTGGTGTGGCTCCGACCGGAACAGGGATGATCTTGTACGAAATGTCTCCGAGGAGGTAAAAGGGGGAAAGTAAGGAATCGTAGTCTGTTTGAGGTTTTTTGGTAATATATGCGTTCGAGGAATAAGGAGATATATTTCACTCCCACGAGTGACAGGCAGTTGATCGTAAAATTCTTTTAACCTGATCAGATTTTCTTGTATTCTTATACATTGAATAACGTGTACTCTTTCGCCAGAAAGTACTGTCATATACGTCGGTTTCTCTGCTAAATTGTACACAATTTGTCCGAGGTTTGGATCGCTGATAACAAATTATTTTGGAGCATTCGGCGGTATTGTTCCGCCGTTGCGTAGGAATATCGTAATATAGTAATTTTCTAATATAATATAATGGCTAAGTATATGAATTTCGAATTCGTGTAGGCGATTATATGTAGGTTCGCGACGGGAAATTTTTGTAGAATTGTGGAACAGTTAGTTCGGCCAGTTTTGAATATAAACAATTTCGAAGGGTCTGTACTGAGGATACTGCAACGAAAAATATGATCTGTTTTTCTCATTGTGAGTGCAAAGGTGATATCGTTAAGAGTTACAGAGTAGAGAGTTGATAACGGCCATCTGAAAAACAGGTTAATTATTATGATTATTTATTTATAACGACTGAAATCGGTTTTTGGGACACCCTTGTGTCCTCCAGGGTCATACGGCTTACCCGTTGAGTTGGTGAAATAAACCGGATTATTGTTTCGAAAATGGAACAACTCTTTGGTATCGACGCAATTAGCAATTTTTAATTCTGATATTTTTCTTTCCACCGCTGGAAGTTTCTCGTCTTCGGAGGGTTGTAAATCGAGAGAGTTGAAATCTGAATTTGTCGAATTATCGGAATTGGGATCGGCGTGGTTTCTGGAGCGATGGATTGGAAGTGCTTTGCACTGGTCAGGGCCCTCAGCTGATTTCGGGGCAACGCACTCTGCCTGTCGCCTAGTGTGTATGGGTCTTACTATCTCGACCTTCGTCTCGTCGACGCTACTCTCTGCGTAATCTATGGGTTTACGAATTTAACGTGTAAGGTGTCGAGTTTCGGAGTGCGCGTCTACGCGTTCGGCTGCAGGCACGTTGGCCTTGACGGTAACGTAGTCGCTACATGATTCGTGCACTTGTTCTATAGGGCTCTTCGCTTGAGAGCGAGTGACGATGTTTATATTTTTCTCACGCGGGACGGGGTGGACATCTGCTCGAACAGGAAAGGTCGTTAGATTTTTGTTTTCGGCATTGCTATTGCTAGTCTGGTCTAATCTGCGCGCCAAATCTTGTAATGCGGTTTTCGAATTTTCGATTATACGCGATGTTGACTTAGAGGTGACGATAGAATTTACGTTCGTTCGCGAATTTGCTTTTGTGATTAGAATTTGATTCGAGTTTTGTGACATTTTTTCGTTTCGGTTTTGGATTGTTTTAGAATTTTTTTTTTGTCGTTTTGATTTTGTTTTACTTTGGATTTTTCTCTTTCGTTTCGTTTTTGAACCGTATTGGATTTTTCTTTTTCGTTTTTGTTTTGTGTTATTTTGCGTTTTTCTTTTTCGTTTGGGTTTTTAATTGTTTTGAATTTTTCTTTTTTGCTTTGATTTTGTTTTATTTTGGTTTAGTTTTTCTTCATCATCGCTCTCACTGGAGCGTTGACAAAGTTTTATTTCGACGTTTTTGCCGATTTTTTAATTTTTTTTTACTGACCACTACTGGGCCCTGGACCGGCGTAGTTGTCATGCAATCTACGTCCGAATTAGGATTAGCATGGCGAGAAATTTGGATCAGCATCGCGAGAAATTGGATTAGCATCGCGAGAAAATGGGTTAGCATCGCGAGACATTGGATTAGAATTGAAGATTGTCATGCAATCTGGGTTTGTTTTGCTTTTTGTTTTGTTTGGTTTTTCTTCATCATCGCTCTGACAGGAGCGTTGACAAAGTTTTATTTCGACGTTATTGTCGATTTTTATATATTTTTTTTTTATTGGCCACTACTGGGCTCTGGACCGGCGTAGTTGTCGTGCAATCTACGTCCGAATTAGGATTAGCATCGCGAGAAATTGGGATCAGCATCGCGAGAAATTGGATTAGCATCGCGAGAAATTGGGTCAGCATCGCGAGAAATTGGATTAGTATCGCGAGTAGTTGGGATTAGCATCGCGAGAAATTGGATTCGCATCGCGAGAAATTGGGATTAGCATCGCGAGAAATTGGATTAGAATTGGAGATTGTCATGCAATCTGGGTTTGTTTTTTCTTTTTGTTTGGTTTTTCTTCGTCATTGCTCTCATTGAAGCGTTGGCAAAGTTTTATTTCGACGTTTGTCGATTTATTTTTATTTTTTATTGGCCACTACTGGGCTCTGGACCGGCGTAGTTGTCGTGCAATCTACGTCCGAATTAGGATTAGCATCGCGAGAAATTTGAATCAGCATCGCGAGAAATTGGGATTAGCATCGCGAGAAATTTGGATCAGCATCGCGAGAAATTGGGATTAGCATCGCGAGAAATTGGGATTAGCATCGCGAGAAATTGGATTAGCATCGCGAGAAATTGGATTAGCATCGCGAGAAATTGGATTAGCATCGCGAGAAATTGGATTAGAATTGGAGATTGTCATGCAATCTGATTTTGTTTTTGTTTGCTTTTGTTTTCCACGATGTCGAATTCCTGTAGTTTTATGACCGACACGATCAGTCGTACGGCGTCATTTGTGGGGTTAGGATCGTTCAAATGGGCCTTTCCGTCGATGTTTGTTAGCAGGCAGTCGCCGGCGTAAACATCCTTACGGATTTTTAAAGGCGGGATATACCCTTCCTTTAACGTGCGGTTTTCGACTCTCATGGGGAAAGAGGTGTCGAACGCGCGGGGATTTCTACTACCTCGTCGTGTTCGTTTGTTCGTTCGAACGGCCATGCCTTGCGAAGGACATTTATCGGCTGTGTGCCCTAAGTTTTTACACAATTGACAGGTCGTGGCGCGGGAGTCCTGATCGGTGTAACACCTGTCGGCGGTGTGACCGAGGTTTTTGCAAATTTGACAAATGACCGAGCATTGCTCGTTTGGTTTTTTTCTGCACTCGATGGCACTGTGGCCTTGACCTTTGCAAATTTGGCATGTAAGGATTGTGAATCGGCAAGCTTCGGTCGGATGATTATTTTTTTTGCAAATATTACAGATCTTGATTGACTTGATCGGAACGGGTTTAATGGAAGGCGAGTGCAACTGTTTTCGCGACGCGATTTCATGTTTAATTTGTATAGCGTGGTCGATTGCGACGTCGATATTGGCACACGGAGGGAGTCGTTGTTCAATTTCCCCCTTTAATCCACGTTTAAAACACGTCAGGAAGTAGTCGTCTACTGTTATTCTGAATACGGGGTCGTCCGCCCCGTCATTCGATAGGTTTCGCGCTTCGATTATTTCCCTTGCCTTTTTCCTGATTTTTACGGAAAAATCTATGACACTGTCGTTGGCCGTTTGAAAGATGTTATCGAGTTCTCCCAATAATTGCATTACGGATTTATTTGGTGTATATAATTTTGTTAGGAATTTGTTTAGTGCTTCTATCGTTTCGAATTTCGTCCCGTGGATTGCTTCTCCAGCTTGATTTTTCAATTTATATCTTATTAGTTTGGCTAAATATTTTTCGGCTTCTGGAGGGAGCATATCTTTTGCATCCTCACACCCGGCTATGAATTCTGATAAAGGGATATTTTGTCCGTCAAATTCGGGGACGCAGCTTATGGCGTCTCTTAGGGATATTAACTGGTTTGTTTCTAACGTCGTCATTTTTTTGTGGATTTGTTTTCGATTTTTGAAGATTTTTGTAATTTCTTTATCGATCGCTTAGAAGGTTCCAAACCAGGTAATAAATCTGATGTATAAGTTTTCGAATCACTTATGGAAGTTGGATTAATTAGCACATTCCCTTTTTAAAATCCCGGACGAGCCCCCAAAATTAATATGTCACATCCGGAAGGGATGAGAGCATAATATTTTTGTTTCCCTCTTTGTTGCCTACGCCTAGCGCAATAGCACGGAATGAGGGTAAAAAGGGGTAGTGCGTGGGAAAGAGTAAAATTAAGGAATTGACACGATGTTTTGAAATTGAGGGATAATTCGACAGACTTGGTGTACGATTGACACTATGTTGTTTATTGGACGATTACCAGACGGTTTGAAGCGATCAGGTTTACGATGAATGATACAAAAAGAAACGGTAAAGTTAGCTTACATTCGTTGTGTTTGACACTCGGTCGTTCGCTCGCTCGCTCGCTCGCGTGGATGTTTGTTGTCGCTCGCGTTACAAGGGCCTTCGCTCTTGGCCTGGTGCGCTCGCTGGTACAATTGCTGGTAAGACGCTCGCAGGATTTTCGGCTGGTCGTGTATATACTTGACGTGTTTACTACGACGGCACTACGTGTAGATAGAAATATGAACGGCGCGCCAGGTCGATGAGTTGAGATTGATAATCACGGACCGATGATAGAAATTATACAAGTGTAAAATAAAACTTTTGTAACTCGAAAAATGAAGACGGTTCGTATGAAAGATAATCGGAGATATTCGTTAGGCTTCTGGGTTAAGACTTGATACAAGGAGTGATTCGGTTGACGGAAATATTGGTTGACGGGAGACTGAGATTGAATTTGATAAAGATTATCGGGAGACTGAGATTTAGACTTGATAGAAGAACTTGAGTCGATGGTAATTGACGGGCGACTGCTTCGACTTTTTGCACACTGACTCTTCTTGGTTCGCATGCGAATTTTTCGAGTGAGTGGGAGACAATCTTTGGATTCTCTTCTTAGAAATAATGGCGCTGGTGGAAGGGGCAATTTCGCTTTGTTAACGGAACGTGCATGAGGTGTGGAGTCGAAATTCGCGCTAAGTCGTTCGCGATAGCGCGGTGACCGTTTGATTCGGACGGCCGGATGTTTTCATACTCCGCTCTGGTTACCGGGTCGAATCATGCAGACTTCTCTTAGTCCCCATGCGGATGGCTAGCGTAAAGTTTTTGAAGTGAGTGCCTGTTTGATTTTTTTAAGTTGCGGCTTTTCGTGGAATATTTGTCTGAGATCATGTTCTTGTTGAAAGCCATTGTGATAGGAAAAGTCAATGACTGTGGCGGTACTGCTATCGTGTATATATCGTTATTATTTGAATATGCTCGCGGAACGTACGCAAGTTCCGTTTAACGCTTAGATTTATACATTTAATACGCTTCTGACGGCAAATGAGGGTATTGGGAATAACCGAGATGAAAAACCCTAAATGAGAGAAGGGACATTCGCTAGGATGTAACAGCAGCGTTTATCTCAAAACTGCATTTTTTAAGTTGACCGGAAACACAACTCAGACATTTTAAAACCGATTCACGTGAAATGTTGAATATATCTTGAAAAATACATTGTCTATGGAAGTACGTCAGATTTCTTTTTATATTGCATAGTTCATTTGTTATTAACAATATCTGACGATTTTTTATGCAACTTTTTCTCTTTCCAAAAATTCGCCTAAAAATCGTCAGATAATTGTTAATAACAAATGAACTATGCAGTATAAAAAAAAATCCTACGTACTTCCATAGACAATGTATTTTTCAAGATATATTCAACATTTCAAGTGAATCGGTTGAAAATTGTCTGAGTTATGTTTCCAGCCAACTTAAAAAATACCGTTTTGAGATAAACGCTGCACAACCGCCATTTTGAAATTAATCGCTTGAAAAAAATTATCGTATATAGTCACTGATATGTATGATAAACACCCTTTTTGTAATCTCGATTGATTTCGTAGTTTTTCTGAAAAAAATCCCCAAAAAGCCTATTTTTTCGACCTCTAGAGTGGCCTAAGGCCTTAAGTGGGGTCCCACCTCCTAGTACCCACGCAGTTCGGGCGAAATCGGTGTGTCCCGAATGGCGTTCTCCCCTCAGAGAAAGCCATCGGATTTCCATCGTCATCCAGAAGTAAATTACTGTCTTTTTCTTTAGTCTCGGCGTATCAGTATGATTGTCCACGGCAATGCTTGGGTACTGGAGGACGCCAACCTATTTTTCTGCAATTACAACTCGCATTGCAGCCGTTAGTGCAGTTGCAAAATAAATTATTTATTAACTGATTAGCTTTTGCCCGCGACTTCGTCGGCGTGGATCTTAACATTTTATTCAGAGAGAAGATAAACATATACAGAAAAAAGTAAGAAAGAAACAAAAAAGGTAGTGTCATATTTCTCAAGCACGTTTGTAGACTGACTGACTAAGGTAAGTGATGGGTTAGTTGTCTACAGAAATATATGGCTTTGCAATATAGTTCTGTAGACAACATTGGGGTATTTATGATATATTATTGATATTTGGCAAGCAAATGTAAGTTTTCAGCCCTCAATACTCTTGAACAGCCCACAAATAGTTAACCATGCGAGGAGTACGGAGGGCCCAAATGCATTCTCACCACTTTCAGGATTTGGTCCCGTGACTTATTAATTGTCAGGAAAAATGCCAACATCAATGGGAATTACAGCCTTTTGAGTCGAAACATCTCTATCAGCACCAAACGACATCATGTGGAAACAGCTATTATACTTGCTGATACGATTTAGAGACAGACGTAGTTCCCCTATTTCATAAGTGAAAAGCAGTTTCAAAGATTGAACTGGGTCCTCCAATTCAAGAATGGCTACTTTACCGTCAGAAGAACACATACAAGCTGTTTCCTCCTTCCATTTCAACGCTCCGCAGAAGCTACATTTTTTACTCATCCTTTTCATTTTTATAAGCCTCTGACCGTAGTACATAGCCGGATCACATTCTAAAGCAGCGTGTTCATAAACGACCCACGTGTTCGTAGTGAACACTTGCCGTCGCTGTGCTACCTTTTCACGAACAATACGTCTGCGAGCTTCGACTTCGCGACAATTGGACATTTCAAAGCTCGTAAGCGACCACTACATATGCGTTGGCCGGCTAGAGCTTTCACGACATTTTTTTCTTTTAAATAGTTAATTGGATGGAGAGGGAAAGGAAAAAATAGAGCTCAAATTTGTGCCACCCTAATATATATATTGTGACGGACGATATTGTCTCTACACGAAACGAGAACTTAAACACGAGAGCTAGGTGCGAGAAACTGTCACCTTCGGCCGTTCCTCCCGTGCGCGTGCATCCGCAGTACCCGGGGCGCCAGAGAATTTTGTATCGCCGGATTTCTCAACCGGACTAAACTGGGGTCGGGGTGATCAGACCCGACCCGCCAGGCGGAGGCTGGAGCCCTCCTGGATTTTTGGTTTCCCCCGGAATCTTAACCAGATTCGGAGACTGGAGCTCTCCTTGATTTTTGATCACCGGAATCGTTTAACCGGACTAAACAGGATGCACTTACGCGGGAAAGAACGGTTGCGGTACAGCACGGCCGCTCAGGCTGTGGGTTGTGGAAGAGGGGTCGGGATTCACTGGGGAGTAGCGTGAACGATCACGGGATCTGTCGCTTTCGCGACACCGGAAACGTCACTAATAAAATAAAACAATGGTTTAATTTTATAGTGCGGGAGCCACCCGAGAACTTTTCACGTAAACGAAATTTAATCGCGAACATGAACTGCACGCGAAACGTTACACGAACGGGAACGAGAGAGCACGACGACGTGCCTCTAACGCGAGAACGAGAGCGCGAGAGAGACACGACACGTCTCTCCATCGCGGCGTCTGATCGACAACTCTCTCACGATATCTTCAAAATCGGGAGCGATCGCGATTTGGGAGACAACCGTCTCACGGGAAGATTCGGTAGCGACTCTGTACCTCGCGCGACCAAGGCCGGCGTGCGAGGGATTATGCGAGAGCGAGACAGAGCGCGTAACAGGAAAAATGTCAACATGCTTGCGGCATCGGACCATACGAAATCGCCGGTTCAAGCGAGAACTTTATTTCGTATAATATCGAGAGCTGAAATATTATTTCGGGAGCTGGAATATTCTGATAGAATATTCCTTTCGGAATCTATATTTTCTGCCCGAGTTACCCCGCAAACGGAACGGTACCAAATCGGGACCTTTTCTCATCGGTAACATGGAGGCTCTCGGAGATCGCATCCCCGAGCCACCGTGCGAAAGCGGGCAAAGCTTCTGTCCAGAAGCGCGGCGCGGAGGTCCCCAGCCTCCGCCCGTAACCTAAAGGGCTCTCTAGCACGATGCACCACTACGGTGGGGCGCCGGCGTTTTAGCTGGGCGTGCACCGATTCCCCGAGAGGCCTCACTGGGTGCATCCCTCGGTCGGGATTGCTCAGTACGTCGAGCCACACGCCGCTCGACCGAGTTGCGCACGCCAACGTAACCAAAATGGAAAGACAACCCAAAACCTCAAACGTAACTAGACAAACATTCTAGAGAAAAGACCCTTAACACTAACGGATGAGTCGCAACCCGGGCATCGAGAGCATATCTTGATCATCGGTAGCATTTTTATGACGTGGCTCAAAAAATCACGTCACAACTTCCCTCCCCTTCAGGGTGGTTACGATCAGGGAACTACGTGATCTCTGCTAAGCAAATGCCGTAGCTGAAATGCACACGGTAGCAATTATTGTCCTTCGCAGTTGCAGTCGGTAGCTTAAACGGTGGGAAGGACCGAGATCTACTGCGGGGAACCAAGCACCCGCAGCGCGAGAAAGAAAACCAGAACACAAAATAATTGTTCGTTTCGATGGCTAGAATTTATCTCTCCCGTTGCAGTCGTTAGCCTAAAGGTGCGAGAGATCGAGATCTACGGTGGGCGAGTAATCGCCCCACAGCACGAGAAAATATAATCGCAAAAAAAAAATGTTTTTGCGTAAATATAGCATGGTTGTCTCTTCCAATTACAAATCGGTAGCCTTAATATCGGAAAAGAGACCGAGACCTGCCGCGGACGGACAACCGCCTTGCGACGCGAGAAACATTGGACCAATGTGGTCCACACGTACCACCACCAAGGACGGAACAAACGAACCAGAATCGGACTCACCAAATCAGCCGGGGCGTCCTTACTTCGGTGGTGGCTCCGGGAACTCTACGGGAACTGCTCCAAGTTTTCCATCCCCTTCTCCCGGGTAATTGGTGCCGAGATCCGAGTTGCATCGTCGCGACTCACGGGAACTGCGAGGTTTATTTTCCTCGCCGGGGAATCAGGGGCTTAGCCCCCTATCGCGGTAACTGCGGGACATTACGGTCCTGCACGAGAACTGGGGCCGGAGGCCCTTCATGACGTGAACTGCGGGACGTTGCCGCTCCGCGCGAAAACTTAGGCTAACGCCGGTATTGCGAGAACTGTGAGGCGTTGTGGCCTCTGCGAACGCCAAGGCCAGAGGCCGGGCTGGCATGGCGGAGATCCATTGCCGTGTTGCCACTTCGCACGAGAACCTTGGGCCAGAGGCCTACATTGCGGGAAATGTGAGGCGTTGTTGCCTTACGCGAGAACTCTGGGCCAGAGGCCCATATCGCGGGAGCTGTGGGGTATTGCCACTTCACACGGAACTATGGGCCAGAGGCCTTTAACGGGAGCTTTTAGGGGTCAGCCACGAATGCGGGCTCTACCCGATGGGTGCCTCTACTTGCGTCCGACTCGACGTTAACTTTCACGTCACCCCAAGGAAGGATTTCCTTCGGGGGAGACGTATCGGTAGCTGAGGGTGATCCTCGTAACTGCCTTCGCCGGTTTGCGGGTTCGGTAACTGGTCGGCGTGGTGTCGCTACACGGGAGCTTGTCGAGAAAGTATGTCGTCAAGGCTTATCACGGGAGGCAGAGGAGATTTCCTCACTCGCCTCCTTGTCCGTTTCCCCGATTGCAAAGGGGTAACGGGTCGTGGACACGCCTGACGGTCTTATCGGTAGCACAAGAGACGCCGGTAGTCCGGACATTCTCTTTGCCGGTGACCCGTTTTGCCGTAATTTCAGCAGCTGGGTTTACTCGGCTTTTCGGTAGTTTCCGTGGTCTTCAGGGGACCACTCGGTAGCGGGGGGGCGCGACTTTGTCTGCCTTGTCCAGTCGGAACTGGCCCATAAAAGGGCCTCGGGAATCACTGGCGTGGTGGCGCAGACCGCGAGCGGCTGCGCTGACGTATAGCCTTTTCGGGAGCTGACGTCCGCTTGTTGCATGGTAGCAACAAGGCGTCCAATATCTCTAGAGCTTCGGGGCTGCGCTAGGCGTCACGCATCGGCCACCTGGGCGAGACCCGGTCGGGTCGGCTGTCCCAAAGTCGACTCCGCGGGCCCAGTGCCAGGTCCGCGATCGGTAAAACCTCGTCCGTTTCTTCGGACGAGCGTTTCGAGAGCCGTGACGGGAGCTCAGGTACCCTGTCTCCGGTCGCAATGGGATATTCCCCCCGGGACACTCGGAGCACCGGAGTGTCACTGGCTGAATCGAGAACTAAGGGATTGTATACCTTTTCGTCGAATTTGATTCGTCGACATCGAGAGCGGTAGACAGAACAGGAAAAAAAAATTAAAAAAAAACAAAACAACATGTCTGTCTGTTTGGAAAAATATTTTTTTTCCAAAAGGCGAGATCGGGGGGCACTTTCCTTCCCCCGTCCGAGAACCCTGAAACAGGATCATATGCGAGAGCGAGAGAGAGAAAAAAAATAGAAAAAAATTCCTCTCCATCCGAAATACATTTTCGGATTTCGTGACCTGAGGGAATATGCATTCCCTTCCGTCGAAAGAGTCCGACAGAAACGACACCGCGAGAGAAAGAAAAAAAGATAAATAAAAAAATTCTCTCGATCCGAAAGAAATTTTCGGATTTCGGGAACCGGGGGCATTTGAATTCCCTTCCGTCGAAAGAATCCGACGGAATCGAGAACGCGAGAGGAAACAAAAAAAAAAGAATTTAAAAAAAATTACCTCTCGATCCGAACGAAATTTTCGGATTTCGGAAACTGGGAAATTTTGATTTCCCTTCCGTCGAATGAATTCGACGGGACGTGAGCAAGAAAAAAAAATCAATTCCAAAAAAAAAAATTTTTTAAATATTGATATTTTCTCTCGATCCGAACTGTTCGTTCGGATCTACGGGAACAGGGAAATTTAATTCCCTCCCGTCGAGTGAATTCGACGAGACGTGAGCGAGAGAGAAAATTAATTTTAAAAAATTAAAAAAAAATATAAATATTTTCTCTCGATCCAAACTATTTATTCGGATTTACGGGAACAGGGAAATTCTCGTTCCGAAATGAATTTTCGGAATTCCGGGAACTGGGGGAATTTTTATTCCCCTCCGTCGAACGAATCCGACGAGGTCGAGAGCTATAGAGGAAGAAAGAAAAAGAAAAATAAAATAAATAATTTCTTCTCTCTATCCGGGATCGGTGCAAAAACCTCAAATTGAAAAAAAATTCCGATGAGGCTGGAGCCAAACAGGAGAACAAAAAAATATTTAAAAAATTTATTAACAAATAAAAAAAAAACAAAAATAAAAATCCTATTGGCTCTGCTCGGAATCTGTAAGGGGAAAAACAAAAAATTATTGTAATCCCACTTACAACGGGAACGCGCGACGCATAATCAAGTTTTCCTTGATTAGGCAGGCCACCTCGGGGACACCCGATATATGATATTGCGCGTGCCACATCAGGGACACCCGATGTGTGGTATCGCGCGGGTCTCGCCGCGAGATACGAGAACGGAGCCCGAGAACGATTTCGTCGTTCTGGAAAATTCGAGAGCCGGCCAAAAAGAAAAAAAAAAATAAACACAACAAAAAATCTTTTCGGACTAACGGGAGCAATCATTCGGGTCTCGAAAAGGCATTTTCGAAACCCCGGGAGCAGATCGAAAAAAAACAATGAAACACGCAAACAGAGAAACAACAAAAATACAACATTTCGATATCGAGATCCCCGAGACAATCTACGAAATTCTCGGGTAACGAGAGCAGAAAGATCTCGAAATAAATTTTCGAGATCCCGGGAGCGAAAAAAAGAAAACAAGAACAATTTCAACAAAACCAATTACACGACAAAACAAGACACGAGCAAATTCAAAGGACGGAGCACACAACATGAAAAAAAATATTCCATATCGATAACTCGATTTCGTTTCCGAAATCAGCGAGAGCAAGCTTAGAATTAGACATTTTTCTTTTGTCAAATTCCCAACCACGGGAGCTAACATATTTTTTTTTTTTTTTTTGGTCTTCGAAAATAAATTTTCGAAGTGCTCGGGATCACGGAAAGAAATAAAAAGAGGCCTTTTTCTTTCTTTCCCTTCGAAATAATTTTTCGAAGTCGCGAGAGCACCGGGGAGGTCGAAGGATAACTCCCCCCGATCACGAGAACGACGCAACTCCGCGGAGCCTCGCATCGCGGAACCCACGCAGGAAAAAATTCGTAAATTTTTACGAAAATGAAATTTTCCGACTGCGTCGGGAACTCACCGGAAGATGATCATTAATCCAAATGGACGACAATCCCTGGGAATCGAGAACACTGGTTTTTTTTTCCACGGGCGCACTTTTTTTTTCTTCGGGAGCACTGTTTTTTCTCTCGAGAGCACATTTTTTGTTTTTAATTCGGGAGCAATCGCGAACGTTTATTTCCGAAGAATCCATCGGGAACACACGAAAACGCGTTACGAGAACTGAGAGAAAGAGAAAATATTTCTTTTTCTCGACGAGAGCAAGGCGGAAAGAACGGAAAAAAAGAATAATTAAATTATTCCTTTTCATTTTTCCCCTTAAACTTTTTACCGAGACCAGCTACTCGCCGGCGTGGCCCCACGTTGGGCGCCATTTGTGACGGACGATATTTTCTCTACACGAAACGAGAACTTAAACACGAGAGCTAGGTGCGAGAAACCGTCACCTTCGGCCGTTCCTCCCGTGCGCGTGCATCCGCAGTACCCGGGGCGCCAGAGAATTTTGTATCGCCGGATTTCTCAACCGGACTAAACTGGGGTCGGGGTGATCAGACCCGACCCGCCAGGCGGAGGCTGGAGCCCTCCTGGATTTTTGGTTTCCCCCGGAATCTTAACCGAATTCGGACACTGGAGCCCTCCTCGATTTTTGATCGCCGGAATCGTTTAACCGGACTAAACAGCATGCACTTACACGGGAAAGAACGGTTGCGGTACAGCACGGCCGCTCAGGCTGTGGGTTGTGGTAGAGGGGTCGGGATTTACTGGGGAGTAGCGTGAACGATCACGGGATCTGTCGCTTTCGCGACACCGGAAACCTCACTAATAAAATAAAACAATGGTTTAATTTTATAGTGCGGGAGCCCAAACAAAATTTAATCGCGAACACGAACTGCACGCGAAACGTTACACGAACGGGAACGAGAGAGCACGACGACGTGCCTCTAACGCGAGAACGAGAGCGCGAGAGAGACACGACACGTCTCTCCATCGCGGCATCTGATCGACAACTCTCTCACGATATATTCAAAATCGGGAGCGATCGCGATTTGGAAGACAACCGTCTCACGCGAAGATTCGGTAGCGACTCTGTACCTCGCGCGACCAAGGCCCGCGTGCGAGGGATTATGCGAGAGCGAGACAGAGCGCGTTAACAGAAAAAATGTCAACACGCTTGCGGCATCGGACCATGCGAAATCGCCGGTTCAAGCGAGAACTTTATCTCGTATAATATCGAGAGATGAAATATTATTTCGGGAGCTGGAATATTCTAATATAATATTCCTTTCGGAATCTATATTTTCTGCCCGAGGTACCTCGCAAACGGAACGGTAACAAATCGGGACCTTTTCTCATCGGTAACATGGAGGCTCTCGGAGATCGCATCCCCGGGCCACCGTGCGAAAGCGGGCAAAGCTTCTGTCCAGAAGCGCGGCGCGGTGGTCTCCAGCCTTCGCCCGTAACCTAAACGGCCCGCTCTCCAGCACGATGCACCACTACGGTGGGGCGCCGGCGTTTCAGCCGGGCGTGCACCGATTCCCCGAGAGGCCTCACTGGGTGCATCCCTCGGTCGGGATTGCTCAGTACGTCGAGCCACACGCCGCTCGACCGAGTTCCGCACGCCAACCTAACCAAAACGGAAACACAACCCAAAACCTCAAACGTAACAAGAAAAACATTCTAGAGAAAAGACCCTTAACACTAACGGATGGGTCGCAACCCGGGCATCGAGAGCATATCTTGATCATCGGTAGCATTTTTGTGACGTGGCTCAAAAAGTCACGTCACAATATATATATATATATATATATATATATATATATATATATATATATATATATATATATATATATATATATATATATATATATATATATATATATATATATATATATATATATATATATATATTGTGACGGTTCGGCTATACAGGTAAGCCACCATCACTCAGAATATGATAGAATCTGACCCTTTACCGGATACCAGCATATTCTGACCAGCACGGAGCGATCGGCCATGCCGCCAGCCGGGCGGGTCACTCGCGCCAAGAATTGGGGCAAGCCCGCGACACCTCGCAAGGGGCTCCGCCCAGAGCGAGGAGCAAGACCACCGCGAACTCGCGGGAGGCCCGCCTATTATAGCACATATCACGGCACCTGTGCTTCAACCACTCCCATCCATCTAAGAGTGCGACCCGAATTCATCGTGACGCCTCCTCACACCGAATGTGCGCCTGATACCCTAGAGAGGAACTATCGGATATATTTTATCCCTCAAATTGGCTACAGTATGCATGCGTCCTCAAAATTACAAACGCTGCCACCCCACCATCGCAGTATTCCACGGTGGCGCGATTTCCCACCTAGCCCTCCGGATCCGCAGGAGAAATGGAATTTCTCCTGACGGGCCTGGGGCTATTTAAGGGCGTGCGCAAGCCGGAGCGGCACTCTGTCGCAAATTCAACTTTATTCCGTGGAGTCACCAGCATCCGAAACCTCGGATCATCGGATGGAGGCCACGCTGCCGTAGCCCTGGTCCCATCCTAGAACGACCTCAGCTTCGGGTTAGATACTCTATTTCCTTGGGAAGCCCCAGCATTGCGCTGGAAGTCCGACCTCGGAAATAGAGTCGTCGTGGTGATTGCAAGCTAGGGAAAATCAGACAACATCCGATCGATAGTCATTAGGACGATCGATCGCCACGCAGCTTTTCACTCACATAGACTCGAAGTGTGCAGTCCGTGAAGTGCCGATCGCGCTTCGCTGCACACGAGGAAATTCTACAACCAGCTTCACTGGTTTTTGGTCCTCCTCGCTTGGCACCGAGGAGGTCAGCCGTCCCTTCCGGACGGCCCCGCTATGTGCACTCGGAGAGAACAATTCTCCTTCGAGCTCGCACATTATTAGAACGCTAGATTCTCTAGCGCGTGAACGACACGGCACCCGTGCGTTTAGTTGCACCCGTGCGTTTAGTTGCATTTGGCAACGTGCCAACCGGAAATAACGCCCCATATCTACAATAATTGTCAATCGAATGGTGTCGCCTTCGGATTCCAGAAGCGATCCCGATTCGGCCACACGCGTACACGACGACGCTCGCGGACTGTGCGAGTGCGAGCAAGAGAGAAAGAATGAGTGAGAGAATCAGCGCCTCTAAACATCGCGCGCAGATAGACCTCGCACCTTCCCATCCTGCTGCTTCAACAAGACCTCTGTGTGAGCGCAAGTGAGAGAGAGAAAGAGTATGAGAGAGAGTCAGCGCCTCTAAACATCGTGTGCGACCTCACCGTATTCTTCCCATCCTTGTCGCTCCACGACCACAGCGCTTCTCGCCGACCGCTCCAGCTCCGTGTAAAACGTCACCACACCGGACTAACCACACTAAAATCCACCGATTAACACACTAACATACTCTTTGTTACAGTCACCCAATTTCATCTCACAATAATCCGAAATACCAAATGCCGATGATGACGGATTATAATAGGCGTCTCTGAGACCCTCAAAACCACTGAGGCATCTCCCAAATAAACACCTAAAATCCTCTTCATCATTCGTGGCACCAAATTCATACATCGTCCTTCAGGAAGCTACGGGAAAACCCTATTTTTATCACACGGCAAGTTGATCGCCGTGTTCCTTCGTTTTCCGGGATATTCGCGTACACGAATCCGCGAAAACGAAAAGAAGGCTTTCGCTAAAATCGCGAAACGTCTCAATATATATATATATATATATATATATATATATATATATATATATAATTCCTTACACTTTTATCTATAGGTTCGGGGACTCGAACAGGGAAGAAACGGGTTTTAATTCGTTACACTTAAATTTATAGGTTCGGGGACTCGAACAGGGAAGAAATTAATAGAAACTCAGGTGTTTTGGGTAATTTTAACAAAAATATGATTTATTCAGTTTTTACGGCTCGATATAATAATAATAATAATAATAATAATAATAATAATAATAATAATAATGCGTGGGGAAGCTGGGGCGTGGGGAAGCTGGCGTGCCCATCGCCCGGGGGAGCACAACTCCCCCGCAATAGCCACCGACGTGCCAGGCCAACCACCTGGCACGCCGAAAACTAGGTTCGAACACCACCTAGTCAAGCTCCCCACAACCGGTCCCTCTCGGATGGGGACCAAGGATCAGTTGGGAGGGGCACCCGGATAGGATCCACGGCAACGACCACGGCTCGAAATCGGCGCCTCGAGTGGACGGAGGAACTCAAGGAGGACCTCATCCGCTGCTGGAGGGATAGCGTGCCGTCGCGGCGGGGCTACATGGCGAGGTTGCAGGCCCTGTGGAGCCAAGTGCACCCAGAGCTTGCACACCTCTCGCAACAACATCTGCGAGAACAGGCTGCCCGCTTGCGACGGCAAGGTTACGATCTCTTGTTATTACCACCAGAGCTGTCCGGCAGGCGCTCTTCCGCGCGTTCCGTGCGGAGCTCTACCGGACGGCCTCAAGA
Source organism: Ophion ellenae (assembly GCA_963210295.1). NCBI lineage: Eukaryota > Metazoa > Arthropoda > Insecta > Hymenoptera > Ichneumonidae > Ophion > Ophion ellenae. Next base: position 18,643,592 of record OY723389.1, read on the forward strand.
TCGAACCCCCCGGCAGTCGGAACCCCCCCGTTGGCGCGTCGATTTGACAGAGGACTGGGGAACAAGGAGGGAGAGAATCACTGGGAAATTTTCTCTTCAGCCTGGTTGCCTAGAAGCGGCAAATGAGTCCCTCGCGGCAGCAATCCCTGAGACCGCTGATCTCCTCAGCTTGAACTGGGCTGTGTATCACGCGGCTGTTGAGTCGAAGCCTCAGACACGCAATGATAAGGCGGCGTTCGTGGCTAAGACTCGGCGGCGCGTTGCACAGCTCCAGAATAAGATCAATGAAGCGCGGCGGCAGGCATCCCGTGTTCAGTGTGTGTTAGACTTCATTACGGCGGGGAGGGCGTTTACCCCTAAAATCCGAAAAATCAGCTCGGAACTGAAATGCCGTCACCACACATTGAACAAAGCTATCCTTCTTATTGTGAAGGAACGCTACGTGGAGAAGGTGCGGAACCTGGGGGTTACGAAGCAATCCCTAGAGAGGCGGCTGGGTCGGGCGTTAGACAACGCCCTCTTCCGTTCTGACCCAGGCCGCTGGTTCCAACCACCTACGCCTGCCCCCGACACAGCGCCAACAGCTGTTCAGGTGGAGCGGTTTTGGGGAGAGCTGTATAGCGAGGCGGGTCATTTTGATGAAGGCACTCCAGCTCTGGGACGGTTCGACACGTTTTGTCGGCAACAGCCGAGTCAGCGTGGCGACTGTTTTCCAGTCACGCGGGGTGAGGTGGAGAAGGCGGTGAGTAGCATGAGGAACCACGCCGCTCCCGGACCGGATGGGATTAACATCTTCTGGTGGAAGAAATTCAAGTGCACCCATACCCATCTGGCCCGCATCTTCTCGTCGTTCATCGATGGGACGGTGCCCATCCCTGCGTGGCTGACAGAGGGAAGGACGGTTCTACTCCCCAAAAAAGGGGATTTGTCTCGTCCGGAGAACTACCGCCCGATAACGTGTCTGAATGCGCTCTGTAAGATCTTCACAAAGATTCTTTATGAGCGAGTTCTGCGCGAGATCGAGCCTGCATGGCGGGAGATACACAAACAAAGGGGATCCAAGAGGGGGCTGGGAGGTTGTAAGGAGAACCTGCTGGTGGACCGCTGCATCACGCAGGACGCGGTCCAACACAAGCGTAACCTCTCAGTCGCTTGGATAGACTACCGTAAGGCGTTCGACACTGTCAGTCACAAACTGATTATACACCTACTCGAACGCCTTTCGGTGAGTCCTTACATAGTGAGATGCATTAGGCAGCTCATGCCGCTCTGGAAGACACGCTTCACAGTTAAGACTAGTGAAGGCAACGTGTCGACCGGAGTGGTGGGGTATAGGAGGGGGATTATCCAGGGAGATTCTCTTAGCCCCCTCCTGTTTTGCATCTCACTATTACCCTTATCAATCGCCTTGCGGGCTGCACGCGGGTACGAAGCGGGGGCCCCCGGGGAGCGTGGGCGAGGGATCACCCATTTATTTTATATGGATGACCTCAAGCTATACGCTCCCGGGGAGGGGGGGCTTAAGCTCCTCTTGAACATCGTAGCGACGTACACGCGGGCGGCGGGAATGGAATTCGGATTGGACAAGTGCGCTGTCCTTCATCTCAGGAGAGGGAGAGCAGAGGGTGTCGCGGCTGATGTCCGGCTGGTGGACGGGAGCGTCTTCAAACACCTGGACGCCGGGGGGTCTTATCGGTACCTTGGCATCGATCAGCGCTCTGTACAGGACGCTGAGGGTGTCAAGGAGGCCCTCCGCAGCGAGTATAGGCGGCGTCTCAGACGGATCTGGAAATCAGATCTGTCTGGGAAAAATAAGATCACTGCCACCAATATGCTCGCTGTCCCGGTCCTGCTCTACTCCTTTGGCGTCGTCAAATGGCGTAGAGACGAGCTTAAACAGCTGGACATCGGCACACGCAAGATAATGAACATCCAGCGGAGTCTGCACCCTCGATCTTCCACCCCGCGCCTTTATATGCTGCGTCAGAGCGGCGGGCGCGGGCTCTCGGGATTGGAGTGTCTTCATGACCGCATGATCCTCGGAATAGCAAGCGATGTAATAACGAGCTCGGACCCGCTCCTGGAGATTGTGCACCAGCATGAGCTTCATGGGGCGGGTGCTTTTCTCTATAAGGCGGCAGATCGTGCGGCAGAGACCCTCGGCTTGGAGTTCCGCCGGCGCCGGCGTGGCGCCTTGCCAGTAGACTCCGTCGCTCGGTTGCCCAAGTCCCGACGTCGGCAGGCAATCAGGGCTGCCGAGCAGACTGTCCTGACTCGGCAGCACGTGGACAGACCCATGCACGGTGTGTTTTTTCACCACATCGAGGAACAGGGGCTGTCCACCCAGCTGACCTTTTCCTTCTTGCGGTCAGCTGGACTGATGTCCGAGACCGAAGGGTTTATCTGCGCCTGCCAAGACGGAGTCATCAACACCCTGGTCTATCGCAGTCGCGTTTTGGGTCAGCCTCTGCCGACCACTTTGTGTCGGGCATGCAAACAATCGCCGGAGACACTAATGCATCTACTGTCGGCCTGCCCAGTATATGCAGTCTCCGGCTATATCTATCGCCATAACGCGGCCCTAAGAGTGTTATACTACCATCTACGGCACTCTTATGGGATAGACCGGGAGCCCGTGCCGCCTTATTTACCAGGAGATATTGAGTCCGTTGTCGTGGGTGAGAGGTGCAAGATTTATTGGAACTTCTCATTCGCGACCATCGGGCCGCTTCAAGCGACTAAGCCTGATGTTGTCCTCTTCGATTTCGACGACAAGACGATATACGTCATTGAGTTCTCGGCTCCGGCCGAAGTGAACGTGTCGCGAAAGGAAGAGGAGAAACGGCTCAAGTATCAGCCTCTCCTGGCCGAGCTACGTCGTTTGCACCGAGGATTCAGGGTAACTCTCGTTGTCCTCATCATCGGCGCGCTAGGGGGGATGAAAGAGTCTTTTGTATCGGGCCTCGCTGGCATACCGGTTTGCAAACCCGGTGTCCGGTTGCTAGCGGGTCGGATGCAGAAGGCAGTCATACTTGGGTCCCTCCGTTTACTCAGGCAACACGATTGTGGACTGCGATAGCCGCTAACCCTCTGGATTGAGGGAGCGGCTATCGCAGAGCGATATAATGGAATTCTCGCGCGACTTTTTGACTGGGCGGCAGCCGAGGTGATGTCGGAACCCTCGAGTGCCGCCCAGCGTTATTGTTCCGGTCTAGGTTAAGACCGAGCCTAACCCCCGGGGGTAGGTGAATGTTTCCCAGTGCAAACTGAGGAAGTGCGTTGCCCGGAGCAATAAAGTCTATTATAAAAAAATATAGAAAAAATAATGCGTGGGGAAGCTGGGGCGTGGGGAAGCTGGCGTGCCCATCGCCCGGGGGAGCACAACTCCCCCGCAATAGCCACCGACGTGCCAGGCCAACCACCTGGCACGCCGAAAACTAGGTTCGAACACCACCTAGTCAAGCCCCCCACAACCGGTCCCTCTCGGATGGGGACCAAGGATCAGTTGGGAGGGGCACCCGGATAGGATCCACGGCAACGACCACGGCTCGAAATCGGCGCCTCGAGTGGACGGAGGAACTCAAGGAGGACCTCATCCGCTGCTGGAGGGATAGCGTGCCGTCGCGGCGGAGCTACATGGCGAGGTTGCAGGCCCTGTGGAGCCAAGTGCACCCAGAGCTTGCACACCTCTCGCAACAACATCTGCGAGACCAAGCTGCCCGCTTGCGACGGCAAGGTTACGATCTCTTGTTATTACCACCAGAGCTGTCCGGCAGGCGCTCTTCCGCGCGTTCCGTGCGGAGCTCTACCGGACGGCCTCAAGATCGAACCCCCCGGCAGTCGGAACCCCCCCGTTGGCGCGTCGATTTGACAGAGGACTGGGGAACAAGGAGGGAGAGAATCACTGGGAAATTTTCTCTTCAGCCTGGTTGCCTAGAAGCGGCAAATGAGTCCCTCGCGGCAGCAATCCCTGAGACCGCTGATCTCCTCAGCTTGAACTGGGCTGTGTATCACGCGGCTGTTGAGTCGAAGCCTCAGACACGCAATGATAAGGCGGCGTTCGTGGCTAAGACTCGGCGGCGCGTTGCACAGCTCCAGAATAAGATCAATGAAGCGCGGCGGCAGGCATCCCGTGTACAGTGTGTGTTAGACTTCATTACGGCGGGGAGGGCGTTTACCCCTAAAATCCGAAAAATCAGCTCGGAACTGAAATGCCGTCACCACACATTGAACAAAGCTATCCTTCTTATTGTGAAGGAACGCTACGTGGAGAAGGTGCGGAACCTGGGGGTTGCGAAGCAATCCCTAGAGAGGCGGCTGGGTCGGGCGATAGACAACGCCCTCTTCCGTTCTGACCCAGGCCGCTGGTTCCAACCACCTACGCCTGCCCCCGACACAGCGCCAACAGCTGTTCAGGTGGAGCGGTTTTGGGGAGAGCTGTATAGCGAGGCGGGTCATTTTGATGAAGGCACTCCAGCTCTGGGACGGTTCGACACGTTTTGTCGGCAACAGCCGAGTCAGCGTGGCGACTGTTTTCCAGTCACGCGGGGTGAGGTGGAGAAGGCGGTGAGTAGCATGAGGAACCACGCCGCTCCCGGACCGGATGGGATTAACATCTTCTGGTGGAAGAAATTCAAGTGAACCCATACCCATCTGGCCCGCATCTTCTCGTCGTTCATCGATGGGACGGTGCCCATCCCTGCGTGGCTGACAGAGGGAAGGACGGTGCTACTCCCCAAAAAAGGGGATTTGTCTCGTCCGGAGAACTACCGCCCGATAACGTGTCCGAATGCGCTCTGTAAGATCTTCACAAAGATTCTTTATGAGCGTGTTCTGCGCGAGATCGAGCCTGCATGGCGGGAGATACACGAACAAAGGGGATCCAAGAGGGGGCTGGGAGGTTGTAAGGAGAACCTGCTGGTGGACCGCTGCATCACGCAGGACGCGGTCCAACACAAGCGTAACCTCTCAGTCGCTTGGATAGACTACCGTAAGGCGTTCGACACTGTCAGTCACAAACTGATTATACACCTACTCGAGCGCCTTTCGGTGAGTCCTTACATAGTGAGATGCATTAGGCAGCTCATGCCGCTCTGGAAGACACGCTTCACAGTTAAGACTAGTGAAGGCAACGTGTCGACCGGAGTGGTGGGGTATAGGAGGGGGATTATCCAGGGAGATTCTCTTAGCCCCCTCCTGTTTTGCATCTCACTATTACCCTTATCAATCGCCTTGCGGGCTGCACGCGGGTACGAAGCGGGGGCCCCCGGGGAGCGTAGGCGCGGGATCACCCATTTATTTTATATGGATGACCTCAAGCTATACGCTCCCGGGGAGGGGGGGCTTAAGCTCCTCTTGAACATCGTAGCGACGTACACGCGGGCGGCGGGAATGGAATTCGGATTGGACAAGTGCGCTGTCCTTCATCTCAGGAGAGGGAGAGCAGAGGGTGTCGCGGCTGATGTCCGGCTGGTGGACGGGAGCGTCTTCAAACACCTGGACGCCGGAGGGTCTTATCGGTACCTTGGCATCGATCAGCGCTCTGTACAGGACGCTGAGGGTGTCAAGGAGGCCCTCCGCAGCGAGTATAGGCGGCGTCTCAGACGGATCTGGAAATCAGATCTGTCTGGGAAAAATAAGATCACTGCCACCAATATGCTCGCTGTCCCGGTCCTGCTCTACTCCTTTGGCGTCGTCAAATGGCGTAGAGACGAGCTTAAACAGCTGGACATCGGCACACGCAAGATAATGAACATCCAGCGGAGTCTGCACCCTCGATCTTCCACCCCGCGCCTTTATATGCTGCGTCAGAGCGGCGGGCGCGGGCTCTCGGGATTGGAGTGTCTTCATGACCGCATGGTCCTCGGAATAGCAAGCGATGTAATAACGAGCTCGGACCCGCTCCTGGAGATTGTGCACCAGCATGAGCTTCATGGGGCGGGTGCTTTTCTCTATAAGGCGGCAGATCGTGCGGCAGAGACCCTCGGCTTGGAGTTCCGCCGGCGCCGGCGTGGCGCCTTGCCAGTAGACTCCGTCGCTCGGTTGCCCAAGTCCCGACGTCGGCGGGCAATCAGGGCTGCCGAGCAGACTGTCCTGACTCGGCAGCACGTGGACAGACCCATGCACGGTGTGTTTTTTCACCACATCGAGGAACAGGGGCTGTCCACCCAGCTGACCTTTTCCTTCTTGCGGTCAGCTGGACTGATGTCCGAGACCGAAGGGTTTATCTGCGCCTGCCAAGACGGAGTCATCAACACCCTGGTCTATCGCAGTCGCGTTTTGGGTCAGCCTCTGCCGACCACTTTGTGTCGTGCATGCAAACAATCGCCGGAGACACTAATGCATCTACTGTCGGCCTGCCCAGTATATGCAGTCTCCGGCTATATCTATCGCCATAACGCGGCCCTAAGAGTGTTGTACTACCATCTACGGCACTCTTATGGGATAGACCGGGAGCCCGTGCCGCCTTATTTACCAGGAGATATTGAGTCCGTTGTCGTGGGTGAGAGGTGCAAGATTTATTGGAACTTCTCATTCGCGACCATCGGGCCGCTTCAAGCGACTAAGCCTGATGTTGTCCTCTTCGATTTCGACGACAAGACGATATACGTCATTGAGTTCTCGGCTCCGGCCGAAGTGAACGTGTCGCGAAAGGAAGAGGAGAAACGGCTCAAGTATCAGCCTCTCCTGGCCGAGCTACGTCGTTTGCACCGAGGATTCAGGGTAACTCTCGTTGTCCTCATCATCGGCGCGCTAGGGGGGATGAAGGAGTCTTTTGTATCGGGCCTCGCTGGCATACCGGTTTGCAAACCCGGTGTCCGGTTGCTAGCGGGTCGGATGCAGAAGGCGGTCATACTTGGGTCCCTCCGTTTACTCAGGCAACACGATTGTGGACTGCGGTAGCCGCTAACCCTCTGGCTTGAGGGAGCGGCTATCGCAGAGCGATATAATGGAATTCTCGCGCGACTTTTTGACTGGGCGGCAGCCGAGGTGATGTCGGAACCCTCGAGTGCCGCCCAGCGTTATTGTTCCGGTCTAGGTTAAGACCGAGCCTAACCCCCGGGGGTAGGTGAATGTTTCCCAGGGCAAACTGAGGAAGTGCGTTGCCCGGAGCAATAAAGTCTATTAAAAAAAAAAAAAAATAATAATAATAATAATAATAACGCCATGTATGAGTGTACTGTGTTGTTTGTGTTGTTTTATAGTGTGTTTCGCAATATTTTTCTCGGTCGGTCAACTACTCATTACTCGTATGGTACAATGATGGATCGATATCGATTACCTCCTCTCTTTCAATTCTGTGGCTTCTGTCGTCCTGAGTTTGCGATGAGCTTTCGCTGGCGGCGCGATAGGTATCGGTGCTTGGCCTATAGCGACGCGGCACTTTCCTTTGTAAATTTCCCTTAGGGCGCGTCGCGACACGGCGCTCTCTCACTCATAGCGCTAGAAATCGTGATCTACGGGCCGCCGGCGCGCGCTCTCTCTCGTCACGCGTCGAGATCTATTCCCCTACCCTAGCACTGCCCGTCGCGTAGCGGTGATCGATGATCAATTATCGCGCGTCGATAATTGCTCGCCCGGTCCTTGATATTGACGTTCGATGTCGCCACCTACCTGTCTACGATAGTTTAATCGAGCGATGCGCCACGGGCACTCGAATGACGCTTTTTTTTGCATAGATTTCAGTACTCCTGTAATTTCGGAATACCTCCTTGCCCTTTCTGTGATCCTGATCCGTATTAATCGATGGTCCCGGTGTGTGTGTGTGTGTGTGTGTGTGTGTGTGTGTGTGTGTGTGTGTGTGTGTGTGTGTGTGTGTGTGTGTGTGTGTGTGTGTGTGTGTGCATGTGTGTGTGTTTCGTATGACTGTAGCGTATGTTTTCTTATCTCCTAACATAATATTTATTGTATTTTCCAAATTTAATATTTTCCCTTACATTTATTCGTATCGCTCGCTCGTTATGATACCTTCTCGCTTCCTATTTTCTCCTGCTATACTTTTCCTACCTATTTAGCGCTAATTGTTTGCTGTCTTTAATTTATTAACTTTCCTATTATTCTTTTTATTTTTCTTTGATATTTTGTTTTTAGTTAATCCTTTATCCCCTTTTCAATTTCTTTTACCTTGACCCTCCATCCACCACGCGTTCCTTCCCTTGCGGTCAGTATTAGCGACGGCTGAGTACCGGCCAAGGTTTTTAGATAATTGAGAGTATTCTTTTTACTCTCGCGCCTCCACTTTTGAGTGGGGTTGCTTCAAATAATTTTTCATCCCTTCTCAATTTCTTTCACCTTGACCCTCCATCCACCACGCGTTCCTTCCCTTGCGGTCAGTATTAGCGACGGCTGAGTACCGGCCAAGGTTTTTAGATAATTGAGAGTATTCTTTTTTCTCTCGCGCCTCCACTTTTGAGTGGGGTTGCTTCAAATAATTTTTCGTCCCTTCTCAATTTCTTTCACCTTGACCCTCCATCCACCACGCGTTCCTTCCCTTGCGTTCAGTATTAGCGACGGCTGAGTACCGGCCAAGGTTTTTGTAGATAATTGAGAGTACTTTTATGACTCTAGTGACTCCACCTTTTAGCTGCTCTTTCGATTTCCCGCCTTCCACACTTTCCTTCCCCGAGGGTCAGTATTAATGTGCTTGGTACCGATCGACTTCCCAGCCAAAGAAGGAGTGTTTTTCCCCAAATATCCCCGTCCTTTTATACGCATATTTTGCCTCGTTTTCGTTCCCCTTCTCTACTATTTCCCTTAATTTGATTAGTTGGTTTTATCCGGTATTTTCCGGTTTTCCTTTCCTTCTCCTTCTTCCCTTAATTTAATTAGTGGGTTACTGGTTCTTCTGTCGGTCTGAGCTATTTGACCTTGTTTTTTGTCATGATTGGTATGCTTTCCTCTCTCTCCTAAACTCGGTAACCCTTTTGACCTTGTGCCCGGGTTCGTGATACGGACCTATACGTCTCAATATATATATATATATATATATACAGGGTGACTTTTATAAGGTGGACAGGTGTTTTTAGAGGGTCTTGCGCGGTGACTTTGCGACTGAAAAAAATATGATTTCTAATAGTTCTTCACGCTTTCTTTGAAAAAAAATATATCGTATTTTTGTCATGGATAGCATTTGCCAGAGAAAATAGCGTATTCTGGAAGAGAATAAAAAATCTATTTTGCGTGCAGGAGAATGAAGTTTATAAAATTCCGAATACAGGACACTCCCGAAAAACTTTATTTGTGCTTCCCGTCATGGAAAAAAAATATCATACATACGATTAAAGTGTATAAATCGGAATTTAATCAGTGGAACAAACGAGCTAAGTCAGGCACGACAGTGCTATAGGAAGTGCTAGTCTGCTGACGTCACAGCTGCAACTTCCAAATGGTCGGCTGTCACAGGAAGTTGGTTCAGAGTCCGATGATACGCGGTTGAGCCGAGGGATCTGAATGTGTCCCTATCTGAGAACTTGATTCAAAATAATGTCAATTCATAAAATGTTCGAGGATTCCGTACACTGAAAATACGATTTTCAATCATTTGCGATTCGCTAACAACTTTTGGAATAAATGATTCTAGCAATCCATTTTAAAGTAATTTGACGTGGAATTATTAATTTTCACCAAATATTACGAGATTGTTGTTTTTTAATGTTGCATAAATTATCTTCACATGTTGTAGTTACAGAATTTTTGAATATTTTATGAAAAAGTCAAAAATAAAAATGCTCGTATAATTTGGCAAAACATAATAATTTCACGCGAAATTACTTTAAAATGTATTGATAGAATTATTTATTGCGAAAGATATTAGCGAATCGCAAATGATGAGGAATATTGTTTGCGGACCACGAAATCCGCAAACACTTTCGAAATTGACATTATTTCCGATAAAGTTCGCAATCTATAGATCAAGTTCAATCGATTACCTTAAACCTCAATCCATAAACGTATTTCAGGCACATTAATCCCGTGAAACTGGGTCGTTTTCGATTTTGCACTTGAAAAAATCTGAAAAAAATCATGGTCGATCTTTAGACCGTACTTCTACAGGAATAATAAGGTTGTTATATTTCTTATTTTCGATTTTTGAAAAAAATAAATATTAAGTGAAGAAAATGATCTTGGGCGGGATGAAAACGACCCAGGTTTGCGAATCGCGGGTTAGCATTTGCTCCGCAATGGGTCAGATTGAGTCGAGAAATCTGACGATGCTGCGACAAAGACGGAAGGAGCATTATTTATTTAACAAAGATATAATCAGTGCTCGCAACGGTTCTCGGAGCACCGATCGGACATTTCTGACACTACTGGCCCGAATTCGTCTACGATTTTATCTTATTTCCGGTCAGATTGGGTCGAGAAGTCTGACGATCCTGCGACAGCGAGGGAAGGAGCATTATTTATTTAACAAAGATAAAATCGGTAGTCGCAACGTTTCTAGGAGCCTCAATCGGAAATTCCTGATAGTACTGCCCCGAATCGGTCACCGATTTTATCTTATTTCCGGTCAGATTGAGTCGAGAAGTCGGACAATGCCGCGAGAACGACGGTAGGAGCTTTGTTTATTTAACAAAGATAAAATCGGTGCTCGGAATGGTTCTCGGAGCCTCGATCGGACATTCCCGATATTAGTGCCCCGAATTCGTCTCCGATTTTATCCTACTTCCGGTCAGATTGGGTCGAGAAGTCTGATGATGCCGCGAGAACGACGCTAGGAGCTTTGTTTATTTAACAAAGATAAAATCGGTGCTCGAAATGGGTCCCGGGGGCTCGATTGGACATTCCCGATATTACTGCCCCCAATTCGTCTCCGATTTTATCTTACTTCCGGTCAGAATGGATAAGGAAGTCTGATGATGCCGCGAGAACGACGGAAGGAGCATTGTTTATTTAACAAAGATAAAATCGGTGCTCGCAATGGCTCCCGGGACCTCGATCGGACATTCCCGATACTACTGCCCCGAATTCGTCTCCGATTTGATCTTACTCCCGGTCAGGTTGGGTCGAGAAGTCTGACGATGCCGCGAGAACGACGGTAGGAGCTTTGTTTATTTAACAAAGATAAAGTCGGTGCTCGGAATGGTTCTCAGAGCCTTGATCGGAAATTCCCGATATTACTGCCCCGAATTCGTCTCCGATTTCATCCTACTTCCGGTCAGATTGGGTCGAGAAGTCTGACGATGCAGCGAGAACAACGCTAGGAGCTTTGTTTATTTAACAAAAATAAAATCGGTGCTCGGAATGGTTCCCGGGGCCTTGATCGGACATTCCCGATATAACTGCCCCGAATCCGTCTCCGATTTTATCCTACTTCCGGTCGGAATGGGTCGAGAAGTCTGACGATGCCGCGAGAACGGCGCTAGGAGGTTTGTTTATTTAACAAAGATGAAATCGGTGCTCGGAATGGTTCCCGGGGCCTCGATCGGACATTTCCGATATTACTGCCCCGAATTCGTCTCCGATTTTATCCTACTTCCGGTCAGATTGGGTCGAGAAGTCTGACGATGCCGCGAGAACGACGCTAGGAGCTTTGTTTATTTAACAAAGATTAAATCGGTGCTCGGAACGGTTCCCGGGGCCTCGATCGGACATTCCCGACATTACTGTCCCGAATTCGTCTCCGATTTTATCCTACTTCCGTTCAGATTGGGTCGAGAAGTCTGACGATGCCGCGAGAACGACGCTAGGAGGTTTGTTTATTTAACAAAGCGTTGCCTCCTCCTACAAAGCTCCTAGCGTCGTTCTCGCGGCATCGTCAAACTTCTCGACCCAATCTGGCCGGAAGTAAGATAAAATCGGAGACGGATCGGGGGCAGTAGTATCGGGAATGTCCGATCGAGGCCCTGGGAACCATTCCAAGCACCGACTTTATCTTTGTTAAATAAACAAAGCTCCGAGCGTCGTTCTCGCGGCATTGTCAGACTTCTCGACCCAATCTGACCGGAAGTAGGATAAAATCGGAGCCGAATTCGGGGCAGTAATATCGAGAATGTCCGATCGAGGGCCCGGGAACCATTTCGAGCACCGATTTTATCATTGTTCAATAAACAAAGCTCCTAGCGTCGTTCTCGCGGCATCGTCAGACTTCTCGACCCAATCTGACCGGAAGTAGGATAAAATCGGAGACGAATTCGGGGCAGTAATATCGGGAATATCCGATCGAGGCCCTGGGAACCGTTCCGAGCACCGATTTTATCTTTGTTAAATAAACAAAGCTCCTAGCGTCGTTCTCGTGGCATCGTTACACTTCTCGACCCAATCTGACCGGACGTAGGATAAAATCGGCGACGAATTCGGGGCAGTAATATCGGGAATGTCCAATCGAGCCCCTGGGAACCATTCCGAGCATCGATTTTATCTTTGTTAAATAAACGAAGCTCCTAGCGTCGTTCTCGCGGCATCGTCAGACTTCTCGACCCAATCTGACCGAAAGTAGGATAAAATCGGAGACCAATTCGGGGCAGTAATGTCGGGAATGTCCGATCAAGGCTCCGAGAACCATTCCGAGCACCGATTTTATCTTCGTTAAATAAACAAAGCTCCTAGCGTCGTTCTCGCGGCATCGTCAGACTTCTCGACCCAATCTGACCGGAAGTGAGATAAAATCGAAGACGAATTCGGGGCAGAAATATCGGGAATGTCCGATCGAGGGCCCGGGAACCATTCCGAGCACCGATTTTATCATTGTTAAATAAACAAAGCTCCTAGCGTCGTTCTCGCGGCATCGTCAGACTTCTCGACCCAATCTGACCGGAAGTAGGATAAAATCGGAGACGAATTCGGGGCAGTAATATCGGGAATATCCGATCGAGGCCCCCGAAACCATTCCGAGCACCGATTTTATCGTTGTTAAATAAACAATGCTCCTTCCGTCGTTCTCGCGGCATCGTCAGACTTCCTTATCCATTCTGACCGGAAGTAAGATAGAATCGGAGACGAATTGGGGGCAGTAATATCGGGAATGTCCAACCGAGCCCCCGGGAACCATTCCGAGCATCGATTTTATCTTTGTTAAATAAAGGAAGCTCCTAGCGTCGTTCTCGCGGCATCGTCAGACTTCTCGACCCAGTCTGACCGGAAGTAAGATAAAATCGGAGACGGATCGGGGTAGTAGTATCGGGAATGTCCGATCGAGGCCCCGGGAACCATTCCGAGCACCGATTTTATCTTTGTTAACTAAACAAAGCTCCTACCGTCGTTCTCGCGGCATCGTCAGACTTCTCGACCCAATCTGACCGGAAGTAGGATAAAATCGGAGCAGTAATGTCGAGAATGTCCAATCGAGGCCCCGGGAACCATTCCGAGCACCGATTTTATCATTGTTAAATAAACAAACCTCCTACCGTCGTTCTCGCGGCATCGTCAGACTTCTCGACCCAATCTGACCGGAAGTAGGATAAAATCGGAGACCAATTCGGGGCAGTAATGTCGGGAATGTCCGATCAAGGCTCCGAGAACCATTCCGAGCACCGATTTTATCTTCGTTAAATAAACAAAGCTCCTAGCGTCGTTCTCGCGGCATCGTCAGACTTGTCGACCCAATCTGACCGGAAGCGAGATAAAATCGAAGACGAATTCGGGGCAGAAATATCGGGAATGTCCGATCCAGGCCCCGGGCATCATTTCGACAACCGATTTTATCTTTGCTCAACAAACAAACCTCCTAGCGTCGTTCTCGCGGCATCGTCAGACTTCTCGACCCAATCTGACCGGAAGTAGGATGAAATCGGAGACAAATTCGGGGCAGTAATATCGAGAATGTCCGATCGAGGCCCCGGGAACCGTTCCGAGCACCGATTTTATCTTTGTTAAATAAACAAAGCTCCTAGCGTCGTTGTCGCGGCATCGTCAGACTTCTCGACCCAATCTGACCGGAAGTAGGATAAAATCGGAGACAAATTCGGGGCAGTAATATCGGGTATGTCCGATCGAGGCGCCGGGAACCGTTCCGAGCACCGATTTTATCTTTGTTACATAAACAAAGCTCCTGGCGTCGTTTTCGCGGCATCGTCAGACTTCTCGACCCAATCTGACCGGAAGTAGGATAAAATCGGAGACGAATTCGGGGCAGTAATATCGGGAATATCCGATCGAGGCCCTGGGAACCGTTCCGAGCACCGATTTTATCTTGGTTAAATAAACCAAGCTCCTAGCGTCGTTCTCGTGGCATCGTTAGACTTCTCGACCCAATCTGACCGAAAGTAGGATCAAATCGGAGACGAATTCGGGGCAGTAATATCGGGAAGGTCCGATCGAGGCCCCGGGAACCATTCCGAGCACCGATTTTATCGTTGTTAAATAAACAATGCTCCTTTCGTCGTTCTCGCGGCATCGTCAGACTTCCTTATCCATTCTGACCGGAAGTAAGATAGAATCGGAGACGAATTGGGGGCAGTAATATCGGGAATGTCCAACCGAGCCCCCGGGACCCATTCGTCAGCCTTCTCGACCCAATCTGACCGCAAGTAGGATAAAATCGGAGACGAATTCGGAGCAGTAGTATCGGGAATGTCCGATCGAGGCCCCGGGAACTATTCCGAGCACCGATTTTATCTTTGTTAAATAACCAAACCACCTAGCCTCGTTCTCGCGGCATCGTCAGACTTCTCGACCCAATCTGACCGGAAGTAGGACAAAATCGAAGACGAATTCGGGGCAGTAATATCGGGAATGTCCAATCGAGTCCCTGGGAACCATTCCGAGCACCGATTTTATCTTTGTTAAATAAACAAAGCTCCTAGCGTCGTTCTCGCGGCATCGTCAGACTTCTCGACCCAATCTGACCGCAAGTAGGATAAAATCGGAGCCGAATTCGGGGCAGGAATGTCGAGAATGTCCAATCGAGGCCCCGGGAACCATTCCGAGCACCGATTTTATCTTTGTTACATAAACAAAGCTCCTGGCGTCGTTTTCGCGGCATCGTCAGACTTCTCGACCCAATCTGACCGGAAGTAAGATAAAATCGGAGACGGATCGGGGGCTGTAGTTTCGGGAATGTCCGATCGAGGCCCCGGGAACCATTCCGAGCACCGATTTTATCTTTGTTAAATAAACAAAGCTCCTAGCGTCGTTCTCGCGGCATCGTCAGACTTCTCGACCCAATCTGACCGCAAGTAGGATAAAATCGGAGCCGAATTCGGGGCAGTAATATCGAGAATGTCCGATCGAGGCCCCGGGAACCATTCCGAGCCCCGATTTTATCTTTGTTAAATAAACAAACCTCCTAGCGTCGTTCACGCGGCATCGTCCCACTTCTCGACTTAATCTGACCGGAAATAAGATAATATCGGAGACGGATTCGGGGCAGTACTATCAGGCATTTCCGTTTGACGCTCCTAGAAACGTTTCGAACACCGATTTTATCTTTGTTAAATAAATAATGCTCCTTCCGTCGTTGTCGCAGCATCGTCAGATTTCTCGACTCAATCTGACCCATTGCGGAGCAAATGCTAACCCGCGATTCGCAAACCCGGGTTGTTTTCATCCCGCCCAATATCATTTTCTTCACTTAATATTTATTTTTGAAAAATCGAAAATAAGGAACAAAATAACCTTATTATTCCTGTAGAAGTACGGTCTAAAGATCGACCATGATTTTTTTCAGATTTTTTTCTACTGACAATTGTTGGTTTGGCAGTGCAAAAACGAAAACGACCCAGTTTCACGGGATTAATGTGCCTGAAATACCTTTATGGATTGAGGTTTAAGCTAATCGATTGAAATTGATCTATTGATTGCGAACTTTATCGGAAATAATGTCAATTTCGAAAATGTTTGCGGATTTCATGGTCCGCAGACAATATTCTTCATCATTTGCGATTCGCTAATAACATTCGCAATAAATAATTCTATCAATACATTTCAAAGTAATTTCGCGTGAAATTATTATTTTTTGCCAAATTATAGGAGCATTTTTATTTTTGACTATTTCATAAAATATTCAAAAATTCTGTAACTACATGTGAAGATAATTTATGCAACATTAAAAAACAACAATCTCGTAATATTTGGTAAAAATTAATAATTCCACGTCAAATTACTTTAAAATGTATGGCTAGAATCATTTATTCCAAAAGTTGTTAGCGAATCGCAAATGATTGAAAATCGTATTTTCAGTGCACGGAATCCTCGAACATCTTATGAATTGACATTATTTTAAATCAAGTTCTCAGATAGGGACACATTCAGGTCCCTCGGCTCGACCGCGTATCATCTGACTCTGAACCAACTTCCTGTGACAGCCGACCATTCGGAAGTTGCAGCTGTGACGTCAGCAGACTAGCACTTCCTATAGTACTGTCGTGCCTGACTTAGCTCGTTTGTTCCACTGATTAAATTCCGATTTATACACTCTAATCCTATGTTTGATAATTTTTTTTTTCATGACGGGGAGCACAAATAAAGTTTTTCGGGAGTGTCCCGTATTCGGAATTTTATAAACTTCATTCTCCTGCACGCAAAATGGATTTTTTTTATTATTTTCCAGAATACGCTATTTTCTCTGGCAAATGCTATTCATGACAAAAATACGATATATTTTTTTTCAAAGAAAGCGTGAAAAACCATTCAAAATCATATTTTTTCCAGTCGCAAAATCACCGCGCAAGACCCTCTAAAAACACCTGTCCACCTTATAAAAGTCACTTTAAAAAATTGTGTGCAAAGTTTAAAGGCGTTAAATTTTTTTTAATGGTGCCTGTAAGGAGTTGAATTTTAAATGACAAAACACATGTATTTTGCTGAGAAATAACATATTTATTTCTTTAACTCGTAATAGTGGTGAAAAAATCTAAAACTAGGCACACATATTGTACAGATATTGATGTTCAAAACTTAATTTTTACAGATTTTTGCAGTAATAATTTCCACAATTTCACGCTTGATGAAGACAGCCTCGATATCATATTTTTAAACATTTTTCGTGAAATATTATTATTGATATTGTGATGCAATTTTCAACTCAACTAGAGCCTAAATGAAACTAGACTAGACTATACTAGACTAGACTAGACGATCAGAACCAAAAATACAGCAGAAGAAGTTTTTTTTTCCTATCAAAAGTAAAACATTGACTTAGTAAAACATTGACTGCTCGATCCGCCACAGATTTTTAAATTAATTCAATTCTTCAAATCGTGCCTATGGTCATAGGTGGCAGTGCACTCCCCAGAAGCCCCCGCGCCCACCGCCATGACGCCATTACGTCTTTCTGTGCGATCCGTGACAGTCGCAGAAAAATACGTCTTAGAAAATCTTCAGTTTGTGTTTCTAGAAAGTTGCCTTTTCGTTAAAAATGAGCTCGTCGTCAGGAGAGTATTCGGAGAGTTCCCCGAGATATAAAAGTCCGACGAAAGATTCTCTCATGGAAAAATTACGACGCTTGGAAAAAGAGATCAAGCGGTCACGATCGCGCCATGGGCGTTCAAGATCGCGTCATCGAGAGGGGCGAGCATCAGAATTGCATCATCGAGAAAGGCAACGAAGATCGCG
Organism: Ophion ellenae; assembly: GCA_963210295.1. NCBI lineage: Eukaryota > Metazoa > Arthropoda > Insecta > Hymenoptera > Ichneumonidae > Ophion > Ophion ellenae. The sequence goes on from OY723389.1 coordinate 18,661,085, forward strand.
TCATCGGGAAGGGCGATCAAGATCACGTCGACATTCGAGAAGAAACGAGTCATGGGACTCTGACAAGGAGAATGGTGAGCGTATCGCTGTGACACACAGATGAACGTCGCATTCGAGGCATTCGTACTCAAGGAGTAAAGCGAGGTCCATAACATATGATTCCGACGGAAAGAGTGGTGAGCGCCATCCGCGAGATGCGTCACACTCCAGTCGTGAACAGTCCATAGAAGCTCAAGGGTTAGACATAGAGGGCGGTGAGCGCAATCCGCGAGATTCGTCACGTCCTAGTCCCCACACAGCGGTGCCGGTAAAACAGACCGAGGGTAAGGAAGAGCAGTTACCGAAGAAGCTCGACGAATCGACATTGGGACTTCTGGGAGACGACCCGTCGAAATACGATCAACGCGGTCCTGATATACATCTGGCAGTAGCCGAGCGCTGGTCAAAGATTTTACGGGATGGGCTTCCGAAAGATCAAAAGCGCGACCTCCAGGAAAAATATCCAACAATAGGCAATTGTCCGTTAACTAAAGCACCGAAAATCAACCCGGAAATAAAGTCGGCTTTGTCAAATTTGGCGATAAAGAAAGATGCGTACCAGTACGCGGCTCAGAATCAACTGGGAGCTGGCATTAACGCCATTGGCGCAGCATTAACAGAGGTCCTGAGAGCGGAAGGGAGTACCGACCGAGAAATTGACACATCAAAATTTATTGAACGTTTGGCCGATGCAGGCAGAATTCTATCTGACCTACACCATGATATGTCCAAAACAAGGAAATCGTTTATTGTCCCGGGGTTAAACCCTATTGTCAAAAATATCGCCAATGACAGCCCAATTGATTTATGGTTATTTGGAGAAAATTTCGCAGAAAATCTCAAGGCAGCAAAATCGATGGAAAAATCTGCCAAGGATCTAACCAAACAAAGTGGTTATCAGCGAAGCTTCGGGCACGCGCCCCGTGACGGAAATCGCAGATTTGGATCATCCTACTTAAAACCGAACAACTTCTCGAGAGAGCAGCAGCCGGAGAAGTTAAACTGGCACCGTCCCTCCGGAGCGAGTCACCGGGGCACTCAGAGGAAGGGACAGAAACAGAAAGACTTCCGGAACAAGGACAACCGTCGACCCAAGGAGTAGACTTGGTAAGAATCGCAGGAAGAGTGCGATATTTTTCCTCTACGTGGAAAAAATTGACTAATGACCCGTCCATTTTACAATGGGTGCGGGGGTACATTATTCCCTTCGTGAGTCAACCGTATTCACGAGTTGAATATAAACAACCAAATTTAACAGAGCAAGAAAGTATTGCTTGCGAATCGGAGATTGGTAAATTGCTCAAAGAAGGCGCAATATCTAGATGTGAGCCGTGCGAAGAGCAGTTCGTTTCGTCATACTTTCTCGTCCCAAAACCTAACGGTGACATGCGTTTTATTCTCAATCTGAAAAAACTGAATAAGTTTATTTCAGCACCGCACTTTAAAATGGAGGATAAAAAGATAGCTATTCGATTAATGCGGAAAGATATGTTTATGGCGACAATAGACCTTAAGGACTCATATTTCTTGATCCCGGTGGATAAAGCTAGCAGAAAATATCTCAGATTCAGTCATCAAAACACGCTATATGAATTTAACTGCATGCCGTTCGCTCTATGTACAGCCCCATACGTTTTTACTAAACTTATGAAGCCAATAGCGCAAAAATTGCGATCAAAAGGGTTTGTGTCTGTATTTTATCTAGACGATATCTTGTTATTCGGACAGTCAGCTCAGGAATGCCGAGATAATGTCCGAGAGACTCAAAAGTTAATCGAAAAAACCGGGCTGATACTAAATATGGAAAAATGCGTCCTTGAACCGTCGAAAGAAGTGAAATTTCTTGGTTTTCTTTTCGATTCGGAAAAATTCTGTCTGAAATTACCGCAAAGCAAAAGAAATCAAATATATGATCTCGCGAGGAAGTTTCAATTTATTGACCGTTGTCAAATCAGAAAGTTTGCCGAGTTTATTGGAACTCTAGTAGCGGCAAGCCCCGCAGTTCGGTACGGGACTCTATATACAAAGAACTTCGAAAGAGAAAAATTTCTAGCGTCACAAAAAACAAATGGAAATTATGATAAGATTATGAAAATATCGAACAAACTAATCCCAGGCTTAGAGTGGTGGACAAATAATATAAGAGAGTGTGCTAACCCGATAAGAGAGGACCATTTTGAGATGGAAATTTTCAGCGATGCCTCGCTAACAGGCTGGGGAGTAGCTTGCGGGGGAAACCGGACACATGGGTTTTGGAATAGTCAAGAGCGAGAAGAACATATTAATTATCTTGAGCTAAAAGCAGTCTTTTACGGGCTCAAATGTTTCGCTAAAGATAAAAACTCATGCGAGATATTGCTCCGCATTGATAATACGACGGCGTTGTCATACATAAACCGTATGGGCAGTGTTCAGTTTCCCAAGTTGTCAAATCTATCAAGAGAAATCTGGCGGTGGTGCGAAAATCGCGATTTATGGATTTTCGCTTCATACATCAGTTCTCGCGATAATAAAGAAGCAGATGAGGAGTCAAGAGCCAGGCAAAACGAAACCGAGTGGGAATTAGCTAGTTGGGCATACGACCAAGTAGAGTCAACTTTCGAGGATTTCGACATAGATTTGTTCGCGTCAAACGTAAACGCAAAGTGTAAAAAAGTCGTCTCTTGGCACAGAGATCCAGAGGCATGTGCGGTAGACGCCTTCACCTTACCGTGGACAAACTTATATTTTTACGCCTTTCCACCATTTGCCGTCATCTTGAGAACGATTAGGAAAATAATTATAGAGCAAGCAAATGGGGTGTTGGTTGTACCGTTTTGGCCAACACAATCGTGGTATCCCCTGTTTCAAAAATTGCTCGTATCTCAACCAATCTTTTTTCATCCAGACAATGACTTATTAATTGATAATTGCAGGCGAGCTCATCCGTTACGAGCCTCACTTTCCCTGGTTGTCGGGAAATTATCGGGCAAGCATTTGCCTTGAAAGGAGTCCCTCGTGAGTCGATACCGATAGTGATGGCGTCGTTGTCAGAGGGAACAATTAACCAATACCGGAAACCATTGAATCTATGGTGGGATTTTTGCCAAAAGCAGAGAGTCAATCCTTTTCAAGCTCCAATAGGACGCGTTCTCGAATTCTTAACAGCCTCTCTATCCCACGTAAAAACTTATGGAACGTTAGATTCGTATAGGTCGGCCCTAGCATTAATAGTTATAGGTGATATAGGGCAACATGCCATTATCAAGAGATTTTTTCGAGGCGTGGCTCACCTACGCCCGCAATCAGCAAAATACGACGAAATCTGGGATCCTGACCCAGTATTATGTTACCTCAAAACGCTGTGGCCGCACGACACACTGTCGTTTGAGGATTTATCAAAAAAATTAGTAATGTTGTTAGCACTAGCGACAGCACAAAGAGTACAAACTCTGTCAAAGATTAGGTTAAGCTGTGTCGAGAAAACTGACAAAGAGATAAAAGTCAAGATCATAGATCGTATCAAAACGTCGGGTCCGGGAAAAAATCAACCCCTTTTCTGTTTACCGTTTTTTAAAAGACAGCCGAAGCTGTGTGTAGCAACAGTCTTGGATTGTTATATCCAGCGTTCGGCAAGGCTGCGGCCTAATAACGAAGACTTTTTGTTATTAACACATAAGAAACCTCACCGCGTAGCGACAACGCAAGCGATACGGCGATGGTTAAGAGAGGTGATGGCCAAAAGTGGTATTGACACCAATACTTTCGGCCCACATAGCACAAGACACGCGGTTACGTCCACAGCATATCGTAGAGGTGTCGATATCGAAACAATCCGAAAGGCTGCGGGCTGGACGGAAAAATCAAGTGTGTTCGCGCGGTTCTACAATCGACCTGTGATCAGAGATACAAAGATATCTAAAGCTATAATCACTTAGACTGTAAGAGTTGTCATGAGACAGATATTACCAATGTTAACCTTAAGTTCATTCTTGTACACGTTACAATACTCTGAAATACAAATTGCATAAAACTTTAAACAACTACCATTGATCTAGAGGACAAGACGACGTAGCATAATTAGACGATCAAACGAACTTACCTAAGTGATGTTCGATCGTGATTATGCTAGACGTCTTGTCCGAATAGATCAAACCCCCCCTGGTTTTCCCAACCCTTTTGATCTATTCAAGATGCAATTTGCCAGCTTTCAAATATAATGGCGTCATGGCGGTGGGCGCGGGGGCTTCTGGGGAGTGCACTGCCGCCTATGACCATAGGCACGATTTGAACAATTGAATTAATTTAAAAATCTGTGGCGGATCCAGCAACTGGCGTTACTACCATTGATCTATTCGGACAAGACGTCTAGCATAATCACGATCGAACATCACTTAGGTAAGTTCGTTTGATCGTCTAATTATTGAATGAATAATCGATCAAAAACCAATTTAATCGAAAAAAAATCTGCGAGTAGAAAAAAAAATCGAAAAAAATGACAAGGTACATTTTTATTGGTGGAGCGGTCGAAGCAAAGTATTTTTATTGATATCCGGATATTTTTTGTGATATTCACGGACAATTTGAACGATACATTGTTTCTGTTTCTCGTTGTACGTCAATCTATTATTGTACTCCGTAATAAGCTTGATTCCTCTTTCTGCTACATCATTAACGACGCTTAACTTTTTGACAATTTGCAAGCCAAACTGATAATTTTTATGCAAGTGCCACTCCGATATGTCATTATCGAGAAAGCTATGATCGATTTCGAATCTTTCGAAAAACTTTAACGATTGGGAGCTTACGAAAAAATCAATGTTTTGACCCAACAGAGGATCGAAGCTCGATTCAGAAACTTCATAGCGTTTGGGCACTTCGATTTGTGCTTCATGTTCCAGCTGCTTGCTCGTGACTTTTGTAGCCATTTTTTTTTTCTTATGTCTGCAGAAATGGTTTCATCAAAGAATGCCATCGCAGCAGTTTCAGCGGTTAGGTACCAACAATGGTTCGACATTTTTTTGAGAGCGACTTTGCATACAGCGGAATCGATTTTTCGGTAATCGTGGACGGTTTTAAGAAAATTCAAATTATGATTAGGAGCAGCATTAGCAAATGGAGCTGTGAACCATGCCTTCACGTAAATCAAAACGATAAATTTACAGATTTCGGCGATTGATTTTTCCTCGCTTGGCGTCAAACGAAATACTTTACGAAATAAAAAATTTTCGAACAATAAATTCCTTTTGCCATCCAGCGAGCACGTGAAAAAGCACCTGGCTTATAAAATCGCACATTTTCACGAGGAACTTTTCCAATGAAAATTAGGCACAACAGGAATAACTCGCGGTAATCGTCACGCAGTTGCACCTGTGATTTTAGTATTTGATCAACGAATTAATATGTACCTTCGAGGAGATTTTGAAAAATATTCAAAATCTTTTCATCCTCTATACCGGCTTTATATTCATTTTGATCGATTTTCGTCCAAGCAATTTGAAAACGCTTGAACAGAAGCATCGACAGGCCAGTTGAGGTAGGCATTAGTGCGTCAAAAACCCCACCTAGCACTAATTCAAAAATATGATGTCTGCAGGGTAGATAAAGTAAATCTCGATTGAGAATTTGCTCTAAAAGTACTGCAGCTCCATTCCTCGAACAAAGATTGACATTAGTTGTGTCACAACAAAGTGCTTTAACTACGTCACTAAGCCCCCAATCTCGGAGAATCTGTTTAAAAAATGTATAAAAAATCACAATTATAAAATTGAACAATTGCCCATACCGAATTTTATGACAAAGGTGATATTTTATATTTTGTACTATATTTTCAAACGGTAAGTTTTAAATTATTAACCCAAAAAAGAAACTGAGATAAACATACACTCGAAGTAAAATACTATTCAATGTAAAAAGACATTTACAAACATAATATTTTATATTTACTTCAATATTTATTAAGTATTTAGTATAGTTATAATAAGCAGTTTTTACATGTTTTATTTTTTTCATACAAAATAAACATCACTTTGAAATCACCTCAGCTATAGCCATAGTTTGCGAAGAGCCATGCCCATTTTCCAACGCCGGAATCGATAAAAAAATTTCAGACTCTTCATTTGATAAAATTATTGCCAAACGGTCAACTTCATCGTTTGAAGAGATTTCTTGAATTAGTTTGCCATCCCAATGAAGCACGGGTGCACGTAGTGGAGAAGAAGGACACAAGTTTTTGATTTTCTCCAACAACTTTTTACGATTGGTTTCTCGATATTTATGTAGCGAGGTTTTGGAGATGATCAAATTATCGAGATCGTGGCCCAATTCCTCAGCTACTGCACTTACAATTCGAGTAGCATTTCTATCCGAAACGAAGCAACTGTTCAAAGTTGCAACCAATTTTTCGGTGATAATGTTGATTGAACCACGAAATTTTTTCGAAGGTGGGGGTTCAACATTATCTGCGATTTTTTCATCGAAAAATTCCGATAACAAATTACTCCGCTGTGAAGAAAACTCAGTACTTTGACTACTACCTGTCAACTGAACGATGTCATCTGAGAAAAAATTTTGAATAATGTTATTTAATACAATTTAAGATTTGTATAAGTTTTTGAAAAAACATTTCCGAACAAAGAAAGAATGAGTAGAAAAAATGTAACTATTCTAGACTTTTCAAAAATGAAAAAACAAATCACGAAAAAAACGTCTTGACTACTTAAAGATTAAAATCGCAAAATTTAAAAAAAAATTCATTTTTTTTCTCAAATAAAATAGTTGTCAGGAAAATTTCGAATCTTTTTGGATTAACTGATTTTTCAAATGTGTAGGAAAGTGAATCCTGATAAACAACATTTCAGTTCATTCAAAAATATTTTGTAATTTCAAAAATCTTTTTACACGTTTTTTGAACATGATTTTTTTTTTATAGTAACATAATACAGTATTTCAATTCTGTAGGTAAATGTATAACTGACATGTTGATTAAAATTTTTTAAACAGAATTGGTGTAATGCAAGTCAACTTAGTAATAATTTTAATAATATATTTGGAGCCCTTTTTACATGAAGTATAATTTCTCTTACCTATTGTACCGTGTTCTCTTTCGTACTTCGCTTTCTCACGCTTTTCCAAAATAAAATCGTATTCTTCATCGGTTTTATTTCGGTCGTGAATAGATTCAACATCACCGATGAATCCAAATCTCTCTGGTTTTCTTTGATTTTCCAAAAATTGTATACTCTTTTCATCGATTTTTTGGAGCTTTACAGATGATGCAGCGATATCGAAAAGCAACGCGATCTGCTCTTTGAAATCTGATTCTTTGACTTCATTATGCTTTTGACCAGCATTTTTTTATACAGGTCGATAATGGCTGTACATATTTTCTACCTTTACAATACACTTGTGTAATGGATGCATAGGTATATCGGCTTTTTCCCAAAAAAACACAAACTTCTTTGGCAACTATCGTAGCACTTTGACGAAGGCTATACTTTAGTTGACGTAAGTTGAAAAAAAGGAATTTCAAAATTTGTATTTTACTCGGCAACTTATTGCCAGTAATTTGCGAATCGACGTCGCCAATTAAGAAAATATTGCTCCGTAGCACGCGGTGCGTAGCCATCGTTGTTCACCTGGCGACGAGCTAGGCTTTACTGAATATAAAACTGGTACGATTGAAAGAATAGACAGAGGTCAAACGAAAGACGCGAATTGTTTCTCTTTTATACCTGTCGTGACTACATTGTAGGAAACACGAAAAAAATAGATTTTCTTAGTAAATATACTTTTACTCAAGCGCTTTTCGAACAAAATTTTACGCATGAGTTTTGTATAATTCACATTTTTGTACAATTACAATTTATGCAATTCAATGTTTTAATTTGAGATGAAAAAGTTAAAGACACGTATTTTTCATATTAATAATAATAATTTCTTATTAACTTATTGAATTCATTAAAATTCGTGTATTTAATTTTAGCTCGAATTTCATAAAGCGCTTCAATATTTTTATTTATCGAACTTTTCATTATACATAAATTATATAGTTAGGTAGAATATTGCATTGAAATACCAATAATATTTGAATAGTATTTCATTAAACCTTTGCAGCACAGTGGTTCCGTACGGGACTACTTATTTCGAAAGGTTTTTTTCCGATTAAGAAATAGTTTTTATTTGATTTAAACAACTTCAAAATTCATGTGCAACGGTTTTATTGTTTATAATAATTTATTCTTATTAGTAAATAGATTCTAAAAAACCTTTTTTTTAAATCATTATTGAAGAAACTTTGGGGCATATTCTTATAAAAATAGGTATTTGAGTTTGGGGTTGTTTTGGGATTTTATAGCCGCCATCTTGGATCCGACATTTTGAATTTTTCAAATTCTGCGTTCAGATTATAATCAGCGTCCTCTAAAACTCTCGTACCCCAAGTTTTAGTCAAATCTACTATTACTTGAATTTTATGACCGTCATTTGGGATTCGCCATTTTGAATTTTCAAAATCTGAGTTTAGATTCGTTACCAGCTTCTCCAAAAACATCTGTATGCTAATTTTTATTAAAATCCGTTCAACCAAAAAATATATGTCGCAAAGAGTTAAAAAATTCAAAAAAATGACCTCGAAGCTGACTTGTAAGTAAAGCGTGTATTTATTAGAAATTATTGCTGTAAAAATCTGTAGAAATCATGTTTTGAACATCGATATGTGTACAATATGTGTGCCTAGTTTTAGATGTTTTCACCACTATTACGAGTTTAAGAAATACATATGTTATATCTCAGCAAAATACATGTGTTTTGTCATTTAAAATTCAACTCCTTACAGGCACCATTAAAAAATATTTTAACGCCTTCAAACTTTGCACACATTTTTTTTTAAATATCTTGATTATGTTTTTACGTGGGAAATTCGAAAATTCAAGTTCGACCTAAATTACGAGACCCTAAACACTCGAGAGGCACGTTGCCGCTCGATGACGTCTTCCTTAGATGACAAAGGACCAGATAAAGGCCCTGCAAGGGGTTCGACGTTCTTGACGACAGTCCATGCGGAACCGTTGCCAAGAAGGCATGGTCGAGCTGCAAGTCGTATATCGGCGCTTCATTGTTACGCGTCGAAGATATTAAGAGACTTTATATAATTACCATACTGTACGAGTCCATTGGACATTTACCTTTATAAAATATACTCCTAATAAGGAAATCTTACTACAGATCAGAAGTGGGATATATCACGCGCTAGTTTTGGATTTACAAAATGCAAAAGGCAAGTGTGGTTATCCGAGAAAATTGAGAAGTCAAGACAAAGGTGGAACTAACAGTGAAAGTGTCACGATAAGAGGAGAGGATCAAAAAGCAAAGCAAAGAGCGGCGAGCGAGATCGCTACCGCTTCGCACGAGAAGACGGCGCTCAAGGGATAGCCGTCCGCGACGGTCCATATCGAGGAGTCTTTAAGGTCGCACCCGCCATCGAAGAGAGACGTCAGAATCGGGCAGTAACGGTCGACACGATGAGCACCAGCGACATCGTCAGACACGAAGCCGAAGTCGATCGAGGAGTTGCCTGTCTGGCAAATCTGCAAGCACGAGTCTGGTGGGTCCGCAGCTCAGAGTGAGTCCGATTTTGCGAAATTGACTGAAGTGCTATCGGCTATCGTTGGGACAGGTTCGGAACGGTCAGATCAGTACATTAATGAAAAAGTATACCTGGATTTGATCCGCAAAGGAAAGAGTTATCGGCTATGGAATAGTTAGGGAAAGTGAACATGTACGCGACCATATACGATTAGAATGATCCACGAAAGAAATTTACTTGGCTCCATTAAAGTTGAAGAAAATTGTAAGAAGCTGGTACGATGGGCTTAAGGGCGCATCCTTTAGTTGGGAAACTTTACAGTAGCAATTCGCAGATAATTCTCAGGAGAACAAGACTCTCGGGAACCTCTTGACTACGCGGCAGCGTATAAAAGTACGCTAGGTCAATCTTTACACGCGTATTGCTTTGAAAAGGTCATAATAATCAATCAAGTGAATCTGGAGCCCTAAACAAAAGATCATGGAATTCGTGGTCCACGGAATCCATGATGAACGATTAAGAATGAATTTAATAAGTTAAAAGGGGAACACTCGCAGAATTGAATCAATGTCTGGAATGCGTATGAGTTGAAAAACATAAAGGGATTAAACGTACGAGCTAGAGAAGGACAAGAATCGCCCTTCGGTAGAAGAAAAAAAACAGCCTAGACGATGTGAGAAGTGTAATGGTTAAGCGGCGAGGGGCAGCGTCGCTGCAGGGCGATTCTCGCTGGTTTTATTCGAGATCGCGGCGACCTAAAATAAGTAAATAAACCACTCGAGAAGGGCGTCCTAGGCAACCGAGAAAATATCTGTACCATTGATTTGGGAAATAACTGCTCTATTGACCGGAAGGGCCTAGCAAGTTGTTCCAACAAAACATTTAAAGACACGGGGAAAACCTTGCCAGCATTACACCACGCAATAGTCGTCCCGAATACTGGATCAAGAATGAAGGTCCACCTGAATGAGATTCCGTAAAATAAAGGTTTTCATTCTTGCCAATGACCGATTAACGAAGGAAATTCTTATCGGACGAGATATTTTGCTTAAGGCTGATATTATGCCTTAGGCCACAGTAACGGGTATAAAATCATGTGCGAATTAAACAATATTTTTACGTATAAAAAAGTGATTCACTCACAAAATTAATTACACATCTATTTAGTATGAATATCAAGCTGTTAGAAAATATATCTTTTTTTTTCGATATACAAAATTGCCGACTACTCGAAACTTCTTGAAACACCTTTTTTCCAACTGACGTGACAAATAACTTCAACAATTTTCACTCGATTTACTTCAAATTTAAAAGTTATGTTCCTAATTGCATTTTGCAGAGAAGTACGTACGGAATTTCTGATTAATCGAAAGCTTTTCATTTTATGAGCAGTGTATGAGCAGTTATAACGAAATTTTTCACTGAAAATTCATTTCTTAAGTTCAAATACCTACAACTTTTGAATAAAACAATATTTTTTAAATTCCAATGTAGATTGACGAGAATTTTTGTTTTTTGTTCCAGGTAAAAAATTTTGGATGTTAAATTTCACGCCGCGGAGCGCCTAAAAAAATAACAAAAGACAATATTAGTAGTCGGCCATTTGTACATCGAAATTTTTTTTTTCTAACAGCTTGATATTCATCCTAAATAGATGTGTAATTAATTTTATAAGTGAGTCACTTTTTCATACGAAAAAAAATTGTTAAATTCGCACATGACTATATACCTGTTACTGTGGCCTAAGGCCTTAAGGTAATATCAGATGCGTCCAGAGTGATGGTTACTTCGGACAAACTGGTCAAAAACCGATAACGTAGAAGTTGAGGTGATAGGTGTCGATCAGCCAGGAGCGTTGAAAGAAGTCGATATTTGGTGCGAACATCGTGACGCAAGTAATAAAATAAAATTATCATCACTATTGAACAACTATCGGAAGCATTATTCCACATGAAAGAATTAGGGAAAACGATGCAGCGGAGGTGAACATTAAATTAACTACTGAAGTTACTGTTTTCCATGGGCCGTATTGCCTCTCTAAAGCCGATCGGGACAAAGGCAATATAATAGTAGCCGAACTAGAAAGAAGCGGCATTGTTTGTGAGAGAACGTCACCCTGTGACAGTCCCGTCGCGTCGTACTCATGCAATAAAATTGGGAAACGCATGTATATCTCAATAAAAGTACTAAAGGTATTCAATATCCATTAACCATAACTGACGATCAAATACATCAGCTTTGTAAACAGCGGGTTATTACATCTTTGGATTTTAAATCCGGACTCTACTAAATCCCCATGCATCACGATTCCGTTGAGGATACTGCTTTTGTGACGCCGGATGAGTAATGGGAACTCTTGCGAATGCCTTTTTAGTTGGTCAATTCCCCGACCGTGTTAAGGAAGATGTGTCTTGGGATACATAGGTGAGGGCGCTACGGAAACACTAGACGAAGGGTTCGAGCAATTAGAAATAGTTCTTAACGCTCTTCAGGCGAGAAATTTGACCGTAAATCTGACCAACTGAACATTTTCCCAAAAATAAAATTGAGTACTTAGGACATAAAATTTCGGGAGAAGGTATACGACCAGGGACTCACAAAAGCGAGGCCGTTGTAAATGTCAGGGGCCCTACGAATGTAAAACAATTCGAACAATTTTAGATGTTGCGGGATATTTCCGCAAGTTTATTAAAGATTTTGCGCGAAAGACTGCTCCTCAACAAACTTGTTACGCAACTTGGTCGTGGGGACCGAGGGAAAGCGAAGCAATAGGCGAAAAAAACGATACGAGTGAACAGACCTACTCTAGCAATTTTCAACCCTGAGAGGGAAACCGAAGTACGCGCAGATGCGAGCGCGATGGGTCTGGAGGCTACACTTATTCTAACACATAGAGAGAGGCAAAACGCGTAGTCGCGTACTATAGTCGAAAGACGATTTCCACAGAAAAAAAACATCAAACGATTCAGAAACACTGGTGGTATTCATGGAATTGAAAGCGTTCCGAGTTTATTTGCTAGGAATCAAATTCACAGTAGCGAATGATTGCAGTGCCATGCGCGCACAGCAGATAAAAGGAAAATACAACCGCGAGTCGTTCGTTGGAGGGTATATTAGCGGGATTACGATTTTGAGATTGTGTATCGCCCAGGCGCTTAAGTAGCTCGCGTTGACTATTTAAGTGGGAATCTAATTGATTGTTGTGCTATCGATATTACGGAAAGCGAATGGATTCAGGTGGCTCAAGCTCAGGATCATAGACATCGAGGTCATTCGAAAAATGTTAGTATCTGGCGAAACCCAACCGGAAACGAAACAATACTTTGACAAGTATGACCTTAAGGGCGGTATTATTTTCCTGAAAGACTGACACGGATAAGAAATGGTTCGTACCAAGAATGTCACGCTTCAACGTGGTACGATTATGCCACGACGAACAACGACATTTCGCTTTTGAAAGAACTTCGGAAAAGATAAGAAAAAATTATTGGTTACCATTAGTTAAATAGGTAAACGCACGTCGAAACTGCTTGTATTGTGAATAGGTCAACCGGGCGCAAGCCTGGACTATTGTATCCGATAGATGGAATCACTATTCATTCCATACGATAAATCTCGATCATGTTGGATCATGGGCATGCAGTAGGCGTGGAAAAATACAAATACGGACCAATGTGGATGGTTGTACCAACTTTTGTGTCCTTGAACCTGTCCGCGATACCTCCACAACGAAACGGATAAGAGCACTGATTCAATTGATAGCAATATTCGGGGTACCGGCTCGGGTAATGAGCGACAGAGAGATGCAGTCTTCACGTCGTATTCATTCGAGACCTCTTACGTGGAGTATGATGTCAAGCACGTACCCAACGCTGTGGCAACGCCATGTGCTAATGGGCACTGTAAGCAAATGAACCGCATAGTTTTACGTTCGCTTGTAGCTATCTGTTCTGGGGAATCAGGGGAAAAAATGAGACGACAACGTAGAGAAGATCCAGAGTGCTGTCAACTTTGCTACCAACAGAACTACGCGCACGTCACTAACTCAGCTCCTGTTTGGCTGCAACCGGGCAGTATGGCCGAGGCTAAACTACTGGCAGGGATCCAAGGTGCATTGGATCAGGTCGAGCTGAGGGAGCTGAGGGAGGTTGCTGAGGCATCCATGGATGCAGAGCAAAGGCACCGTTAGAGGGCTTTCGACACCCGACGGTTTCAGCCGCCTACGTACGCAGTGGGTGATGCCGTCATGGTAGCAGCGAGTCCTGTAGAAGACGGGTAGAGCAGGAGGCTGGTCGCGAAGTCAAAAGGACCCTTCAAGGTGACGACTGTTCTGACTAACCACCGGTACGAGGTTCAGGATCTCCGATGTCTGGGAAAGCTACCGAATCAGCACAGCATGATAGCGGTACGCGGCTTGCGGGGGTGGGTCACCTCCAACGCCACGCCGTAAGCCCGCGAGTACCTTTCGTCACCTGGTGACGGGCCGCGAGTCAGTGGCCCCGAGATGCAGTCTGTGGTCGAGATGATGTGACACGACGGCCGCTGGCAAGGCAGGATCAGGGTCGAGGCCATAGGGCTGAAGAGGCCGGTTGCCCACTCAGTCCGGCATTTGGCACCCGGCGAAGGTAGCAACCGTCAACAGGTAGTCAGAGTCAGGTGTAAATAGGGCTGAGGCGGCCGGTTGCCCACTCAGTCCGGTATTTGGCACCTGGCAAGGCTAGAAACCGTCAACAGGTAGTCAGAGTCAGATGTACATAGGGCTGAGGAGCCCGGTTGCTCACTCAGTCTGGCATTTGGCGCTTGGCAAGGCTAGCAACCGTCAACAGGTAGTCAGAGTCAGGTGTACGGGGGGCTGAGGAGACCGGTTGCCCACGCAGCCCGGCATTTGGCACCCGGTGAGGCTAGCAACCGTCAACAGATTCCTATCGAAATACTAGGGGAGTGCGGGTACCCGATGTTCGAGTCGGGTCGGGTACCCGACGGGTTACGTTTTTGCATTACCCGCCACTATCGGGTACCTGAATTTGGTAATCAGGTACTCTCAAATGTTTGGTACTCGTAAACTTTGAGTACTCTTAAACTTCAAATATCGGTGAACGATTCAGAGATCCGTATCTATTATTGATATTTATTTTTTATTTAGGTGTTTCGATCAAATAATGGGAGAAAACGAAAACTCGAAGAAGGTGATAAAACGAATAAATGATAATACTGCACAAAATCTTTTTTCGTCTCACTTTTCTATCCTGTGTCTGTATGTATGTACGTGCGAGTGTATGTGTGTGTGTGTCTGTTGGCCGGAGTGAAAAACGGTCTCTTTTGGCGGATCGTATCATAATAGCGCGGGAAAGTTGCATTTTCGCATCACTAAAAAGTGTGCGAAAGGAAAAAATGTACAATAAATATCTTCTGTCCTGGCGAACGCCTGAAAGTTTTGAATTTTTTAACGTGGGTTTTAAATGGAGAAAAAACCCGAAAAGACCAAGATTCAACACCTTGCGTTTATTCGAAGCGAGAAGAATGTAGCTTCCATTTGACATTTTTAAATTGAAAATATCTTGATTAGTTTCGGAGATATAAGCGTTTGAAGAACAAGTTTTACCTGGAAAAAAATATTTAAAAAGGCAAAAAATTAAATTAAGAAGAACGAATCGCCGAAATTACCAGTTAGCACTAGACAGAATTAATGAAAATTCGACGAAAAATCTTGCTTTTATTCAGTTTTTCGACATTCAAATGTCTCGATATTACCTGAAATGCGAGTGTTTCAAAAGAAATTTGCGGGAAAAAAATTGTAAATATATACATAACAAAAATAGTAACATCATTAAATAAATTATTTGTATTTCTTATGAACTCCAATCTATCGGCGAAGGGTAGAGAAAATAAAGCTGGAGTCTATTTCGTCCGTTTTGGTACGTTTCCGTGGCGCTATCTATACTATGAAACGAAATTTTGTTCCGGCAACACGACTTATCGAATACCCGATATGGGACGAGTACTCGAAAAAATTCGGGTACCCGATCGGATCATAGTCTAATTATCCGACCCGACCCGACCAATTCTGCTACCCGCGCACCCCTACAAAATACCTTCCCGAACTAATCAACTCTTGGTCATAGCTGTTTATCGATGGACACTTTTGAAGGAACTGATCACTCCGATATGAAGTCTACATTGAGACGCAGTTATCACCTTTCCCACATCTTAGTGATTGATGTGTGTGTAATAAGGGGTTGTGATTTTTCAATTTTAACGAACAACTTATGCCGAAAAAGGTTGAGGACGACCTAGGATGGTCAGGGAGGCAGAATGAAGTAAACATTTTTGGGCTTCGTCCGAGAAATCGGTTATCGGAGGCGGGCTGACGTATTTCCTAGACGACAAAGGATAAGATGAAGGCCCTGCAAGGGGTTCGGCATTCTTGAGGACAGTTCATGCGGAAGCGTTGACAAGAACGCATGGTCGAGCTGCAAGTCTTATATCGGCAAGACTTTATATAATTACCATACTGTACGAGTCCATTGGACCTTTATAAAATTACCTTTATAAAATATACTCCCAGTAAGGAAATCTTACTACATTATAGAATAATATTGTATACAAATCTCTACTTATCACAATGGTATTAACTTATTGATATAGTTTATGTAATACAACAAATAATTGTAGGAATTCATGTGGTCTCTTAAGCCATATCTGCGGTTAAGATGTTACAAACTATCGGTAGTAGGCAGGTTGTAGGTTCGATTCCATGTGAAGGTGTTATATCCTAGCGAATGTACCTTCTCCCGACTAGGTGTCCTCTCGGTTATTCCCAGTATCCTCATTTATCGTCATAAGTTATTATATGTATAAATCGAAGAATAAGACGCGTAACAGCATAAAAAGGACTTTTTCTATCACATTGGCTTTAACAAGAACGCGATCTCAGGCAAATATTCCACGAAAAGCCGCAGTTCAAAAAATCAAGCAAGAAGTCACTCCAAAAACTTTACGCTAGCCATCCGCATGGGGACAAAGAGGTCTGCATGGTTCGACCCAGTAATCAGAGCGGAGTATGAAAACATCCGGGCCGCCCGAATTAAAGGTCGGCGCGCTATCGCGAACGACTTAGCGCGAATTTCGGCTACACACCTCACACGCGTTCCGTTAACAAAACGAAATTGCCCCTTCCATTAGCGCCATTATTTCTAAGAAGAGAAATCAAAGATCGTCTCCCACTCACTCTAAAAATTCAAACCAAAAAGGGTCAGCGTGCAAAAGGTCGAAGCAGTCTCCCGTCAACTACCATCGAATCAAGTTGTTCTATCGAGTCGCAATCCCAGTCTCCCAACAATCTTCATCAAATTCAGAGCTCGGTCTTCCGTTAACCAACATCGAATCAACTTCTTCTATCGAGTCTTAATCCAGAAGCCTAACGAATATACCAATTAACCTTTATACGAACAGTTTTCATTTTTCGAGTCATACAAGTTTTTTCTTACACTTCTGATAATTTCTATCATCGGCCCGTGAATATCAGTCTTAATTCATCGACCGCGCGCCGTTAAAATTTCTATCCACGCGTAGTGCCCGTCGTAGTAAACAGGTCGGTTATACACACGACCAGCGTAAAATCCAGCGAGCGCTTTACCAGCGATTGTACCAGCGAGCGCACTAGGCCAAGAGCGACCGAGCAAGCGACCAAGCGTCAAACATAACCAATGTAAGCTGACTTTACCTTTTTCTTTTTGCATCATTTATCGTAGGCCTGATCGCTTTAACCCGCCTAGTAATCTTATAATAAATAACAGTGTCAATCGTACACCAATTCTGTCGAATTTATCCTCAGTACCGAAACCTCACGTCAAATCCTTAATTCTCTTCATTCCCACGCACTATCCCTTTTTATCTCCATCCCGTGATATTACGCTAGGCGTAGGCAACAGAGAGGGAAACGAAAATATTATGCTCTCCTCCTTCCGGATGTGATGAAGGCGAAATATTTTCTTCGAAAAAGGTAATTTCAGGCGGCGAAGGGAATGACGAATTATGATACAATATCATTGTGGTAGAACACTAAATTAAGTACTTCATTTCATTTTGGATTTATGAAATATGCTATTCTAAAAAATATATTTGATTTAAATAGATCATATTTAAATCAAATAATGCTTGGTAGTGCAATGAAGAATGTGAAGAGATGGTGGCTTTCGAAGCAACAGCGAACTCCTCTCTTCGAACTGCATGTCAGGCCATCACTTCTTATCCTGATCAAGCCTTGATTTTTCAGCCTGGTCAATCCTTGACTTGCCACCGTGACCAGGCCTAAGTCAGGGATTGCATTTCGAAACTGATCAGGGTTTGATGAAAAATCCTGATCAAGTCCGGAAAAACAAAGCAAGCTCCCTGATCCGGGCCTTCTTTTGCCGGAACAAGATTTCTACTCGGGGACGGGGGACGGCGGCTTACCGCATTATCAAGCTATTTTTGGGCTATATTAGAAAGAGTCGTGCGTTCAGGTTTTTTTAGAAATAATTTGCAGCCTAGGTGCAACATCAAAACTATGCGCACTTCATCACACTTTAGACATAGGGGGGTTGCGCTTAAATTGACATACTTTTTTCTGTTACGAGGAATATTTAAAGAAATAGAGACGTATGAATTCAAAGCCAAGGGTATATCCATAAAGGTTTATTATTATAAGGAAATAGAGAGAGTTTCAGGACATTAGTTACTCAAATGAAAAATAGAAAAATAAAAAACCACATGTAGGTCGACGTGTGTAAGACGACATACTTCAGTCTAAGATGACAGATATATGACAGCTTACCCAAGTCAACCAAATTGTGCTCAGATACATTAATTTCTTGGTTAACGGGAGGGAAGGGGTTTCAGCGTGAAAAAAAAACTTTTTTGCGATTTCTTTCATCTAATGGATAGAGTAAATTTATTGAAACCTTTTGTGCATTGTTAAGTGTCATTTAAAGAACATTCCATGACATTTGTATGCGAAAATATCCACAAACAAGCCGGTGACAAAGCTTTTCCAAGAACGCCTTTGGAAAAACACGATTTGCGGTGTTCACTGTTTCTCAGCTAGAAATTATCTGAAATCAAGTACCATTAAATTTAGTCAACGTATCATCAAATCCTCCCTCCAACGGTCTTTGATAATTTTTTTTTTCGTTTATAAATTTTTGGTGGTCATGTAAAGTGAAAAGGGCTATTTTTAACGAAAAATTCCGCCATTTTGGGGGTGGAAAACCCCCTCAATGTAAAAAAAAATCTCAAACTAACCTTTGGGAGGTGGTACTTTATATGTAGAAAGTGTGTACCAAGTTTGGAATAAATCGGTCATGTAGTTTTCAAATGGCAGTGAACACGGACTTCGAAAAAGTGGTTCCGAGAAAAACGCGGCACCGGCTTATTTGTGGATATTTTCGCGTATAAATTTCACGGAATGTTCTTGAAATGACACTTAACAATATACAAAAGGTTTCAATAAATTTACTCTATCCATATAGATGAAAAAAATCGCAAAAAAGTGTTTTTTTTCCCGCTGAAACCCCTACCCTCCCCTTAAGGTTAGTTTATGACAACCAATATTTACTGGAACATTACTATAGTGACGATAAAATGTTTCCTGCTGCGCGTTAAAATGTTTGGATGCTAAAAGCCAACCCATTCTATTTTTCTTCACAGCTTCAATGGTCCTGGTCAGATGATCTTGTGATCAGTTCTTACGAATCGAGATTTAATGATAATAGCCAGGCGTTCTATAACGATAAGCCGAAAAATCTGATTCTATACCCGGTTTTGTACGCAGCACGTTAAGACGACATAGTGTATCATCATATACCGACGTCTGATATGTCAACTTACCCATAAGTGAATGCGGATTTTCTTTATTTGTTATGACAGAAAATTTGGGGCTAGAATATCCGTGGTGCAGTATTTGTAAAGTCCAATGTCCCTAGATTATAAAGAAATTGATGGGGTTGCAGTTTGCATAGTTGGACTGCAACGAAAATTCTTTTTAACTTCTTATTTTCATTATTATCCAAAATCATAGTTTGCGCATCTGTTGTATATCGCTAAATAACTATCCTAAAAAGTGGTTACGTGATTTCGTAGTTTAAATCTGCAAAAGGAAATTTGGATAATTAAAAGAAAATCATTTTCGTTAAATTCCAACGATGCAAACTTCAACGTCCTGAAATTAGTAGTATAGAATATAGAAAATAGAAATATTGATACGTGTCCAAAAATATGCCGTTAAAAAATACCAAGAACACATCGATCACTGAATATTCGTTGAAATTATGTTTTTTCCTCGACAGCGTTACAAATGCCACGGTTAACCTATTTACCTTTATGAGAAACATCGCAGTCAGCTCGAAGTTACCTCCTCGCCCCCTCGCGCCAATAGTCAAGCCTCCCCCGAATCGCCAAGCTAAAACGTAACGAGAGAATTTGTGGTGACGAGCCGACGCGTGTCGCTGTAATTACCGTCGTGTCCTACTCCCACGTAATTGTTCGTTACGGTTATAGCCGTATCGTGTTTGCAGGGGACTTTTCGACATAACCTCTGTCTCTTCAACCAACGAGACAAGCAAAACTGCTGTAATTTTTCGCTTACATTTATTCTGCACCGGAGGTCCTCTTAAACAATACCCTAGGTAGCATTTTTTATTTCTTGGTAGTATGAAAAATGCTCGGTATACACGCCCCTCGACGGTGATTACTCAACTCTCAACGTTCGGATAGAATATTACTCTCCCAGCAGGCCACCGTTTTTTCGAGGATTTAAAAGTTGCCTGTATACATGTTCGCGCTCGTAGACTATCATGAGGTCCTCTCGCAAGCCTGAATTCCCACGTGTTGTGTCGAAGAATTCGGGGGGGGGGAGGTGTTGCGAAGCAAGAACGTGATATTCTCATTCTCTCTCTTTCTCTCTCTCTCTCTCTCTCTCTC